>CM076580.1:88943422-89128422 GCA_034641835.2 Pinus albicaulis
CTAGCCATGACCATTAAACCCAAAGTGTAGTCTATAAAATTGCTATCTGTCTGTCGTTCTTTACTTTACCTCCTTTTTCAAATTCACTTTCATCCTCTATTTCATTCCACAGCAAATTTTCATTTCTAAAATTACTCTTCATATTCCTGAAACCCTCTCATCGTTTCTGTAACCCGAAGCTTTAAAGTTCTATACTAGTCTATACTAGTCAAGCATGGCACCTAAGGCCAAAAACAAGAAACAAATGGCTTCGAAGGGTAAAGGTAAGAAACAAGTGACAAAATAAATCCATAATGTCAACCGTGTTGCAGAGGTCATATCTGAGGTCTCTCATCTAGCTGTCGAGGTCATTCCTGAAGCTGCCAAATCTGTTGCAGAAGACATTCATGCAACTCTGCAAATCAATCTCGACCTCATACCCCTAGTCGACACCTATTTTAAAATTATTGATTGTCACTATGAATTATATGTCTATGATCTGCATTTGTGGATAAAACATAATCACATGGATAGCGAAGACCCTATCAGTTTTTTGGAGTTTGTGTTTCCATTGTTTGCATTCCCTCAAACTCACCCATTTCTGGACCTAATTTCCTGGTGTCAGAAGTAATATAACCCTATAACTAGGTCAGTGGTGGATCAGAATGGAAACTTTATAATCACCATATCCCCTGAAAACATTAACCATATGCTTCTCATTCCTCCTTATGACTCCTTATCCTATATCTCTCCTACTTCCCTGATGGATCTTTAACAAAAATTATCCTTCCCTTAGAGAGCTCAGATATTTGACATATTTCTATCTGAGGATGTATATTTACCAAAGATAAATCCCCTATATGCATCCTTAATCTTTCCTATAGCTTCCAAACACTGCATCTCCCTTATTTTTTATCTATTAGGATACCCAAATGATGAAACCATTGATGAACCCATCCTAGGTTTCTTATCTATCTTTAGTCTTGAAAAATCACCATTGTTTACGTATAATTATAGCCATTTCTTTGCTGATATTATACATGAATAATTCATCAACTTCACCATACAAGGAGCATTTAATTATTATTTTGTGATTATTCATATGATTTTTTTTCAGTGGGAAGATATGTTGGCCATTCACTTAAACAAGTAGGATGTGCATGGAGGGAATCACTCAATGATTCACTGGACATAATTAGTTAGAGCTTCATCAACAACCACTTCTTTCTCAGAATTCGTAGACACATTCATTCATCCAGTAAGGAAGCTCCTTACCATTTCATTAGAGAATAGAATTGGAGAAGATATTAAAAGAATTCTGCACCTCAGTAAACAAGAAAAAACAGGTGATTAGTATCTGTACAAAAATGACACAGAGATCAGTGTGTATGGGTGTGAGCTTCCACCATACAAGCTTCCAAAATATGTGCCTATGATAATTTTCTCCTTAGAGTACATAAGACAAATGTTAAATATGGATGAATTTCATTTTGTTTCAGGAAAGAGGAAAGCCCAGTTTAAAATCAAGGCCAGTGTTAGATCATTCATTTGTAATACTAGAGAAACTAGTACTGGTGCAGATGCACTATTAAAGAATATGGGTTTTCAATCATGTTTTACTTGGTCATATGACCCCCATGGCATTATTTATGCTCTGAGGATTGAATTCAAGACAACCTCTTACACTCATACCTCTAGAGCAAAAATAGAGAAATACATGAACTAGGATGAATGGGTAGAAGGTACTTTACAAGAAGCATATGAACAAGTCATTACTACTTCAAATGTACAAACACCAATTCCTGAAAATAAATAGAAAAAAATGGTAAGAGAAGAGACACCACATTCCAGGGAAATTATGAAAGGATTCATCTTACAACATAAGAAACCAAAGCTTACTTCTTACTTGATTTCAGAAGACAAACATCCAGAGATCATAGATTTGGGAGATACTAAAGTCTCAACATCCACCAATGTTCCTCAGACTCCTCCATCAGCATCATCTGCAAGAGAGCTACTAGAAATCATCCAACATTTAGAGGCCATCTCTTCAGAAGAGCAGAATATTTTTTCCAAATTTCTAGAAATCAAGCACAAGAATGAAGCACTGAAATCAAATGTTTACAGTCAATTTTGGAAATAAAATCTAAATCACAACACAAACTTCTCATTGCATTTGACAATGAGAAAGGTAGGATTCACATGTCCTTTCCATAAGCAACACTACCATTTCCAAAGACACATTTTGAGTATAAGAAGTTGCCTTCTCATTTGATACAAGACATATACATCTAATTTACCAAATGGAGATGCACAGGCAGTCAAGAGAAATGCTATTTTCAACCATGAGTACAAAAGCTATGTCTCTTTCAAAATTGAAAGTAGCACTATCAAATATGCAATCCCATTTGAATATTGAGAAATTATCTTTTTTGGATAAAGAAAATATGATAAAGACATTGGAATAACTTGTAGTAAAAGTGGGATATGATCCTACGGAATGCAAGGTAACTGAAGAAATAATCACGAAGAAAAATGCAGACATTTTTTCTCTATGAAAACAACTCAAGATACCCTCAACTAAAGACCCACAGACTAGAGAGGTGGCAGAAAATGAATCTGACAAGGAGGAAATTCTTAAATCAATTATTGATCAAAATATTCATATCAAAAAAATGGAAGAACAAATTGAACAACCGATAAAAGAGAAATCAACACTCCAAATGAATATTGATCATACTTTAGCATCTCAAAAATATTCTACAGGTGCATAACCCTCAGCAACCTTGAACATAACTGATGTAAGACAACTGGCTCAATATTTGGCCACTCAAAAATAAGCACATGAGAAACTACATCAGAAGTTTCAATTTCTTGAGTTACAAAATATTAAAAAATGATACTTTATATTTAGAGAAAATGAAGAAGACTCATCAGTTGGAACTTAAAATTAAAGAACTGGAAAGTGAATCTCTAATGTCATCAACTTTAGGAGAAGCCAAATAGATTTTCTAGGAAAACATCAGCAAGTCCATTACTCAAAATATTTCCATCTATACATATCACCTTCGAGCAAAAAGAACTCATCAACAAATGTAGAACATCAATTCAAGAGCAGAAGGATCAACTAAAAAAGAATCCAAGTGAAGATTCTTATATTATCAAGGTTCTTAACTCAAAGGACAGAGAGGATCTGGAAGCAATCAATATCTTAGAAAGGACTACAACCATTTTGGAGATAAATAAGTTTTTGCAAAAAATAAACTTGATCAACCAGTTGCAAACCAAATGTGAAGCTTTAAATGTTATGGTTCAAATGTTTCATACTAAATTTAATGTTTTAAATCATTAAGTTCTTCTAGGTCTATTTGGGTTAGATGATAAGTTGGTCAAGTTAGAATCTTGTTGCACAAATTTATATACAATTGCGATAGACAAATCGAAGTTTACAGGTATCAAAGGTCACATTATAGGCAGAGATTTTCTTGAAGCTCTATAGTTTTATTTGATCATTCAACGTCAAATAAAATTGTTATTTATCCAAAAACCAACTTTTGTCAGATTCACTGAAGTGGATGAAATATTCAAGAAAATGATGAATGTATAAATCCCAAGTGAATATCAATGGGATAATTTTTGTGAAACCATCAAGTAAAATATAAATTTTGCAGCATCCCAACAAATCAGAGTTTGAAGAGCAAAGTCAACAACAACTTCCAACGAAAAAGGACAAGTCAGTAAAAACTTCCAATGAAAAAGGACAAGTCAACAACAAGTTTCACTGAAAAAGGGCCGAATCATCAATAGCCTCTAGAAAAACAGAGACACTCTATTTATATGTGCCTTTATTTTATTCTTCTTATCCTATTATTGTAAATCAGTTAAGATATTTCTAAAGTTTTGTTAATTAATATAAATAACTCTTAGTTCAAGTTATTAAGGGTTGCACCCTTGGATGAGAAAATTTTGTAAAGTAGAAATTATACAAGTCCTTTTTATCATCAATAGTACAAGAAGGATTCTAAACTTATCGCATACAACTCTCTTTTCTCTGTGATTTTTCCAGTTTTCAATCATTTTTTTTATTCATATATTTAATTATTATCAAGATAACTAGGTGTGGTTGGCTGTGTTTCAAAAATCTTATAATTCCTCCCGAAGTTATAATTATTATAAATAATGATTTACATGACAATGTGTTAATGTAAGTCCCTTTTATCTATAAATTGTAAGTATCTTGGTGATGTTAGATATATTGAAATTTTAAACACTATTTCAAATTTTTCCAGCTTATGGTTTATTGAATAATTCAAATTGAATATTTAATAATCATATTCTCTTACATAAGTCTAATTAATTGAAATCATAAAATATTAATCATTTTATGAGATGAACAAGCAACCCTTACTTTATAATTATTGATATTGTCTGCAAGATTTAAAAACCTTAACTATTTGACTAAAATCTATCTTATGCATTCGTCCTCCAAATATTTCAAAACACAAACAAAATTTTTTAGATTATTTGGCATGATTATTGACCAAAATCATCTCAAAGGACAACACCACCATTCAAGTATTGAATAAGGAATTGGAAAAGCATCATCATTTCCTGAAATGATACCAAGGAGAACTAGTACTCTGGGTGGAACACCAGGAGTTATTACGAAAATTAAAAGAATTGTCTGCTATGGAAGACAAAACATATTTTGAACTCAAAGTGGAATGGAGGAAAGTAGAGGAAATACATGGAAAACTCCAAAAATCTCTGGAGAAAATGAAAGAAATATGTTCTATCTATTATGGTGCATTATCTTGCAGATCTCCAGCAAAAAAATATGCCTTGTTTTTACTTGAGTGGTATTTACTATTAAAGGTAAAAATTGTCTGATCTAGGCAACCTTTTGAGTTTGTTACTGTTTCTGATTTCATAAAAAAAAATTTAGAACAAGGGGAAAATGTCAAATAATTTCTATGTGGATTGTACATGCACAATTTATTTTTGGAGGAAAAAGGGGATGAAAGCCCAACCACTTCATTGGAGATGTTCAATTCCAAGCCTTCATTTTTTTTTCCATAAATCATATTAAATGGTGTAGGTCTTATAATGTGTTCCAAGGAAGATAAATTGGTTTAGATATCCTGGTCAGATTTTAACGCAAGGGTCCATTGCTAACTTCTGTATAACATAAAATGTTCATGTAACAACCAAGAGTTTAGATCCTGCACATAAGGATGTTCTTCTAACATGTTTTGAATATTTTGAAGAAATCAAATAATAAGTTCTCCAAGCAGCAAAGAAACAATGGAAAGTTTCCCCTAATGAAGTTAAGAACATAGAGCCCTTTAACTACAAGAGTTGTCAAGAGGAAACTGAGCGATTGAAACATTATGGTAATATGGTTTTGTCCAAAGGTCCCACATGGATTAGTTTTTGATACAGGTGCCATCCATATGGTTACCATGATGAGTATGCCCTTCCTAGGGGGAAAGAAACTTAGGCTTTCAAAATACTTCAGAACAAGAATGGATTTTGGTATCATGGTGAATCCTCCTATCTAGCCTATTCCTTAACTATGTTACATGTCAACCATCTCTTTTCATGTCGACATGAAAAAAGGTAAGTTGTGGGGTGATGTTGGGCCATGGAAATTGTATGGTTCTTCCCCTCATTTCCTTAGTTAATTTTGTGATTTTCAAGAACTTTATCCTTAGTTTGCAATAATTCGGGAAGAAAAGGATAATGAAAATCAATTAATAGTATTGCATTTAATTTAAGTATTTTAGATATAATAAAGATTTAATTTAAGTAAATTTGTGTGCGGATTGATTTTATTAAGCGATTTTCATTCCCTCGGAATAATGAAGAGTGCTCTTGGACGAGTCGTTGCCTTAATTCTGGCAAAGACAACTCAAGGCACATGCACAGTCGAGAAGGATAGTTCAACAAACTGCTACTTACTGTTCGAATATTTTATAGTTAGGAGGAGAAATCGTGAGAATATTTCGATTCTCAAGATAGATCCATTGTTAGTTTTCTAATGTAGTATATATGGTTGAAGTAAATAGAAACGAAGTATGGAAAAACTCGACTTTACTTTTCATTGTAAAATTAGAACAAAAATCTGACTTTGAATTTCTAGTGATCATTATGTAGATCATTTTGACATTAATGAAATTGTGGAAGATTCTAATTTAGTTTTCTTGCATTGAATTTCCCCAGGGCAGTGCTTCTGCAGACCTTGGGCCCAGTCCCTAGAGGATGTACTGTCTGTTTTTTATCATTATTATTTGGTTACTTGTTATATCAGTATTAGTCATATCATTGATTCGTTGTCACTTTCTCATAATAGATAATTGATTGAGCTCTATGCCTTGTAATTATGTTACGTATTTCCTAAAATTACTGATTGAATTGCGTGAGTTAGCTACGTGATTTTAAATCTTTGACTGTGTGAGTTTAATAAGATACTTCAGAAAAGCGAGACTTCAGAGTAATTGTTTGATTAAGTATTTTTTCCTTATGTATATGATTTGTTGAAGTATTCTAGAATAGATAAAGTGAGTGGTGATTTAGAATAGATTTATTTTATAAATCTTAGAACTATAGCAGTAGAAAATAACTTTTTTTGTTATGAACAATTCACTTCTATAACACTTGGATGAGATTTAGTACTTCCTGTAATACTTTTGTAGTAATTTCCTTGCACACTTTTGTAATATAAAACTCTATCCTTTCACATATTGTGTTGATAGACTTGAAATAAAATATGAATACCAGGTTGATAATATTAATGAATTTAGGATTAAGTTTATTTTTAGGAGTCATATTAGTGCCCAAAAACTACAAGGAAGGGGGTGACTGTGTAGAAGATAAGGGAAGGCCGAGGATGTATTTTATTTTTTCATTAGAATTGCTAGATGGAATCAAATACACATTGGGAGCATGCCCTGGAATAATGAGTCGATAACTATTCACTGAGAGGACAAGTGGCACAAGATTGTAGTGTTGGACATTGGTTGTAGCTTTGACTTTGGCAGTGGATTTTAGACTTCCTGGGAAGGAGGTTGAGAAAATTTCCATATGTATATGTGTATATTATTTTAAATATTGTATAAAGTTGGATTTTTAAAGCTCCATACAAAGTATGGTTATTTACTGGTTGAATAAAATGAGAGTGAGTGTATGTGGCTGTTATTGTAAATATTGTAAAGAGTTGCATTATAAAGCTCCCGTAAATGGTATGATTTTCATTCTCTTAGCAAGTTGAGGATTGTAAATACTGCAACAAGCTAATTTATAAGGCTCCATGGGTAGTATGTTTTTCTTTCAGTGGTCTTGTTGGTTATAGGTGTCATTGAACACCGAGTATGGTATTCCCCCAAGGGGGAGGGTTCTATAACAACCCTGGTTAAAAATCCATGTAAAAAAATATAAGACCAAGGTCATCGGACACGTATTACAAACTGAATGGTGGGGAACACATCCTAGTATGTGTCACTTTGGTTTATTACGACGAAATGAAATTGGAAAAGGAATTGGAAAAAGATTTGGAAAGGCAAAGAGGCATTAATTGGAATATTATTTATGAAAATAATGGAAATTAGGAGAAAATGAAGGTGAAAATCCATAGGTTGCATGTGAGGAGTAGAGTGAAGGAAAATAATGGAAATTGAAGAAAATAGAAGCCATATTAATAAAAAGGCTTCTGAGGATCAGTGGGAAATATTTTTCTCAAAGTTTTATCAGTTAATTTTTGGAGATCTCATTTTATTAAGTCTCTCTCATAATCTTAGACACTTCGATATTTTCTTGGAGCACTCTTGGAGGAGTGTGGCATACTTTTGGTTTTGAGAAAGAAGGCAAAGGAAAAGTAGGTAAGTGTAGAAGGACATCGCGATCAATAACTAAAACTATTTTTGCTTGTAGGTACTGAATTTCATGTATGATTTCCTTACTATTTTTGGCATGCATGGCATATGCATGTGGTTATTTGGTTATGATATTTCATTGGCATGGAGGATTACTTGGATTGACAATGGTTTTTCCTAGCCTTTACATTTCCTGGATAGCCATGGTGTTGTGTGTCTTAATTTTTTTTTGGTTGGTTTGAATGTGCCATTGGATGTGGGTTGAGTTATTATTTCCTGGAAGCCTTGGTTGGACAAATGATTTGGAAGCCTTATAACAGCTTGGGTTGAGTTACTAGTCTTGGAAGCCTTGGTTGGAAAAATTCTCTAGAAGCCCTTGGTGGGTTGATTTAAAATTCCTGAAATCCCTGGTTAGACAAACATTCTCAAAGGTCGTCGAGAACTTTGGGTTGAGTCACTAGTCCTGGAGTCCCAGAACAATTGGGTAGAGACCAATCTAGTGATGGTTAGTGATGTACGACTGCGAGGTGGAATCAATGATTTAGGTGGTTTGGCCTTTGGAATCCTTGTTTTGGTTTTGATTGTTTTTTCTATGATACCCCACATTAATTCTTGAAATATGGTAGGGGGTGATTCACTAAAAGAGATATTTGGTTTATCCCAATCTATGGTGGTTCGAGGAAGTCCCATACCGGGTTGATCTATGCAATAATAAATATGAGATCTTTCTCCTCGGTATTTTATTCGTAAATATAATTTTTTATATGTGGTTTATATGGCTATTATATCCTTGATATTTTTGTTGGTTATGTGTTGGTTATGAGTGAGTTTATGACAATGATGATGTATGGATATCGTCATGTTTTGATTAATCAACTAATTTAAAATGAATGTATGGCTTGATATATGGTAAGGTAGTTATTATAATGAGGAATTAATGTTTCTTAATGATTCTCAGATAAGTGTGAGACCCCTATGTTCAGATATGTTGTTATGACCTGTAGATTACATATGTGTGATATTTCTAATTTCATACTTTTGCGATCATTATTTTGTTTTAACGTTATTTCTGGATCCATTAGTCCTTTTTTTGCATTAAAATATTTTTTTCATTCTATTTATCATTCCTAGAAGTTTCATGGAGTTCTGGGCAGTGGTTTGAGTCTTTTCCCTAAAAATGTGGCACAGAATTTAGAGTCGCTGGAACAAAAGTACCTGGAAAAGTCCCCAGTCATAGGCATGCCCTTGTTGTGGGAGAAACTGGAGGGTCTCAGTCACATGCATGCCCATGTCATGGGAGTGACTGAGGCTTTAATGTATAAAAATGTCAGGTTTTCCTAGGGGTTGATCACCTGGAAGGGTTGGATGGCTCTTGGTGGTTATGTTGCATGTGTAGAAGGTCGGGTTGGTTGTGTCTTGTCAGTTCCACTTGCTTAACTAATACCTAGGGATTTGAATCATGTCATATTAAATCTTCATCACATTTTTACTCTGGATGGTTGGCTACTTGGGTAGATGTGGGAGGAGGGTGTTACATGTTTAGTCTAGGGAGAGAAGGTGTTCTAGATATTTGGTCATTAATAAAAGTGTGTATATCCCTCCAAAACCCCTTACTCCTTTATCTATATACTATCAACCATCTCTTCAATTTGGCATATTAATTATGCCTAATATTTTTTTCTTCTTCCCTTCACAAATTTGGATTAAGGAATTTGTACTCCTTGAGATGAGATGGTACCATGATGATATTATTTTATAATCTCACTTCAAAACCTAGCTCTGCTACCATGTTGAGAAATATAAGGCAAAGATTTATTTTAAATATTAGTTTTATTTCTCATAAATCTTTGACACTTTCTTGAGGTTTAGATCCTTCCATGGCTTTAGTTACATATCAATATGATCAATCGTTCATAGATTTATATCCCAATAAAATCATCAAATATTCACAATTGAACCATCTTGGCTAGCATAGATAGGTCGATAGATCATCACTTTGGTCCATATAGATAGAGATATAGGTAGGGATAGGTTATAAATTAGGGAAATGATATCCCACCTGGGATTGATAATCCATATTCACTAACCTCAAATACATGCAAGGTCTAGAATACCATATATTTAATAAATTCGTGGTACAAGTGAATTAACTCCATTACAAACACTAATAGCCTATAATCATATTCTCGTGTTAAACTAATCTTTACACAATCTGTGCCCATGATATGTTAGCCATCTACTAACTTTTATACCTATCCCGCTCCACCATACATTACCACACTCTTAATTTAGGTGCTATCTACTCTTGATTCAATTCCTAAGCACAATAATCTATGATTACAATGAAAATTTAAGTACATATGTGTGTAATGTCCATGATGGGACATATGAATTTTCCTCCTGTTATCACTCTGTAATTTCTCAAGGCTAAAGAAATAAATCACTGAGGTAACCACAAACCTACTTTGGATTTTAGGATCTAGACGTCCTAAACTCAGAGAGCTTTATAATATTTAGTTTTATTCGAAATAGATATTATGCTAGTTAATATGTGTAGAGTTGGTTTTTTGAATTGGTTTGGTTGGAAATGAAGAGGAATGCCATTAGGCAATGGAGTCAAAAAGGCTTAGGTGATCAATTTGCAGAAGTATCAAGTTTAAGTGAAATAGGGCAAGGTAGACATTATTACTATTGGATCCTTTAGATTTTGGATGAAATGTAAAAAAATAAGAGAGAGACTCAATCAAAACTACGAAGCATTTAAGAATTCCCTAATCTGGATATAAGAATAGAGGTTCAATCAAAACTAGGGAGCAATGAATAATTCCCTAATCTGGATATTAGAATAAAACATGTAAATTACTAACAGTTAAAGGAAAACTATATGATCTCAACATATTTTGCAGTAATAATCCTATTATACAATTCATAATTAAGAAAACAATAAGATAGAAACAAAGGAAAGCAATATATATAGTGAGTAAAACTTCACCAATGAATATGACACATGAATCCTGAGACAAATACTCTTTCATTAATGAAAATAGTCACTTAAAATCAGTGAACTACATCACACTGAATGGTGAGGTTAAAAATCCCAACCAACGCCACTGATAATTCGAAAACATAAGTATTTATACAAATTTTACAATTTTTTTACAAAAAATGTTGTCTCTAACAGACAAGACATTTTTAGACTATAGATGAACTAAAAATATCTAACTGTTGTAAATTAATAGTTCTGGTGGAACATGTTGTGCAAATGTTGTTGTGGAATTGGGAGAAGGTAAGATGTGGACCCAAATTTGTGGCTATGTTGGAAGATGAAATAGTAGATGTAGATGTATCTCTCTTTCTCTTAGTAATCTACTCAACTGCGTGTTGATCCTCTGACTGCCTTGCTCTTTTATTATCCATTAGTGTCACGAAATATTTCGGAAAATATATAATAATATATATATATTTGCATGATATTTCCAAAACCATGTGTTTTTTCCAATCCGTGGTTTTGTATTCTCTTTCCATGAATTCAAAAAACCATGTGTAGTTTTGTTTCTATTACTCCTTCCTCTGTAAATTCATTTTACCTACATGTAAATTCCTTTTACCTTTGTAGACTACCAGGATGGTTTTGAAAAATGATGTGTTAATTTGTATGGTTGGGAGTGTATTCTCACTTTACTCTTTTACTTTCACCTGTACATTAATTTCATATGAAATCTTCCCTTTAATTTTCTCTGATAATTTCATGGCATCAGTAAATTTTATTTCATGTGTCACTGTAAAACTATTTTACCTTTGAATCTCATTCCACAACCTTAGTCTTATATTTCCTGTAGCTATATAATTTTACCTCAAGTATGGTTTCACTTGATAGCTCTGAAATATTACTGTATTCTCATATCCCTGCAATTCACTTGAAATTATTCCACCCTGTATTCCTTCCACAATTTCATAAGATTTAAAATCAAAATAATTAATGGTTTTCACATGGGGAGAAAGTTTGTATGTGGTATTTGCGGTATTTGGAGGAGTGCAATAGAATGAGGGAGCGATAGCTAATACCCAGTAAAAGTAAAACTTCCCATTTCGCACTCACTTGAGGTTTTAAGCATTGAATGATTGGGAATGCAATATGGAACTATGGCCATTTGATCTTTGGAGGATGATCAGATGGTTTGAAGAGTAAATGGATTTGGATAGGTGGGACCCAGGGTGACTAATGAGAAGGGGTTTATTATATATTGTGATGGTTTTAAGGATATGGGATTCTAATATAGTGGAGGGGTAAAATTATATAAAATGGGGAATAAATTTATAAATACTATAAGTTAAAATAATACAAAGGATTGGGGAATACATAATTTATATGGGAATTAATATAATATTAAACTTATGGGTTAACATAATGTTAAAGGGTTATTTCTAAAATATGAGAGCGGGTGTTAGAAATTTATTTTAACTAAAATGTTAGGAATGTGTTAGGAAGATAGGTTATGTGAAATGAAAGGGGGATATTTAAAATACACTAGGGAATGGGGGTTTGTTAAAATAATGTTGGGGAAATATTTAGCAATGCGACCCAACGAAGTTTTAAATATTTCAAACTTAGGATAAGTGGGTTTATTGGAAAAGGGAAATTAATAAAGGAGAAGGGAATTTAGTAAAAAGAGCGAGTTTTAACTAGGTAAAGAGTTTTTTTAGGAAGTGGAAAAATATTAGGGAATGAAATGTAATGAAGGGGTATGTTAGGAAACAAATAACTCAGCGAATGAGTTTTAAAGGGAAAAATTAATGAAGAGAAATTAATAAAATAGACATGTAAGGGATTTAGGGAATGAGGGAAAATTAGTGAAGGAGCTTTAATATTTAGAACTAAGATTACATAAAACATTAGGGTAAATACCCAAAGTAATATATAACCTTTGTGAATGTCCTCCTTCTTTGATAATTCTTCCTGCACATGAAACATAGGATTTAAGCATGATGAAGGTGCATTTCAGCTAGCAACCTTATGCATTCCAAAACCTTTTACTCTTTTTCTTTAGTTTCCCTAACATTTTACTGTGCCTTCTTTGTTTACAGAATCTAACACCTAACATTTTATTTTCTTCTTTTTATGGGGTTCATTTTTTTATATATTCTTTTTTATGTTTTTATTTCGGTCCTTTAATTTTTCTTTTAGGACTTAACCCTCTTTACATTTTTTATTTTTTTAATATGTGAAAACAATTTTGCAGAAAGAAAAAGTATGAATAATATTACAGGACCTTAACAAAGTCAATTCAAAATTATGAATCCTATTATGATAGGACCCTAACAGTGGCTTCACTTGGGGATGGCATCTCCTTGTGAGATGTCAAGAACACCATCGACTAGTAGCTTGATATATTGGGCCGATCCCAAGCCTACACATGATTTTTTATATAATATTTGTGACTCAAAATATCAAACTAAAATCACACCCTTTTCTGCAAATTGAAATCTGATCTGAAACTGAAAAGGTGCCGCAAATTTCAAATGAAACTACTAATTCATCAAGACTTTAGGGCCTTCTTCTCAGCTTCAAATATTAATGAATTATTTCGATACCTACTGAAAAATTAAACTGAAATAAACTGAAATTCTACCTACTTACTCTAATCAGCTGTCCAACTGCTGGTTAGGTAAAATGAAAGATCCAATGCAACCATTCAAGCATTATATATATTGAGGTATTTTGTTGCATGTGTTTATTTGTGATCGACACTTAAGTTCTGCAAACCATTAGAAACTTGTCAATAAATGTAAAGATAAGGAATGCCAACTAGAGATCTACTGGGAGGGAATTTACTAGATATTTCACCTCTGAAAAGAGGATGAGCTCTGGAGGCTATCTGGCCCTTTCCAGACTCTGTCTAAGAGTGTGGGGAAAACACAACAAGTGATGCAGAAATTGGAATGCTAGAGGGGAACAATAAAAGTAATGCAAACATACAAGAGCATGTGTATAAAGCATGCAACAGATACTCAAGAAATGCCAAGAGAATGCTGAGCCATTTTATTATACTGATAAATATAGGGGAGTACAATAGGTGATCAGAGCGATGGAACCTAAACTTGCACATGGAAAGTTAAGAAATATTCTCAGAACGCTGCATGGAATGGTTGTGTTTCTGATCTACATTCCAGCTGCTGAAAACGGCTGTGTAACTGTCCGGAAATACCTCCCTTGTGGATCTATGCTATCTTCCCAATGGGCACGCCACAAATGTCTGGGATCCTCAATAATATGATCACCCAATCAACCAGAAGTCCCCAATAGATGTGGGATATTCTTGTGCTCAACCTCTTGACCAACAGTAATGCACTGCACTCAACCTACCAACCGAAGCTTCCCCAATAAAGACTGCGTCCTCCCTCTCAGGACTGCACAGTCAATAGACATGCTACCCCTCCACAAATGCTGCAAATCAATCCTTCTACAAAAAACACTGATGGGACTACCTCACTCGAGTAGGCACTTGAAGTCCTTCAGGGCTGAGGGCAAGATATCCTAACGGAGACACTCAACGCACTAAATAGCCTTGCAGATAGGCTAAATAGCCAGTGTGCTCAAAGTCGCAATGACCAGCTTCAAATGCATAAACTCAGATTGCCAAAATGAGAAGGCTCTCCTCCTTTTATAACGTTGGCCTTTCTCTCGAACCCTAGGCCCATCATGTCCAACATAGCCTCTCTTGGCCCCACGCTACCAACTCAGCCTGCGTGCTTCCTCCACGTGCTCTAGTGAGTCCCCTCTCTACTTACTTTTATTTATAATTTAACTATAGTAGGCAAAATTGATCCAAATTAATATTCCAATTAGCTATCGCTAATTGGGAATATTACAGTCTCCCCCAGCAAAATGTTGCTTGACCCCAATCAACTGTAGTGATGGATGCTGCAAGATGTTCTCACTCTCCCAAGTAACATCCTCATCCTGCAAATTCTTCCACCTCACCAAGAATTCCCGGACTGTTCTGCTCCGCAGCTGCCTCTCTCTGACATCAATGATGGCCTCCGGCTTTAGCACCAAATGCCCCTCATCATCTGTAGGCGGAAGCTCCTCCGTCATTGTCACCTGTTGTCCCAAATCCTTTTCAAGGCATGATACATGGAAAATGTTATGAATCTTGCTGCCTTGGGGCAACTCCAACTCATAGGCAACTTGTCCAACCCTGCGTATCACCTTGTATGGTCCATAAAAGCAGGGCTTGAGCTTTTCAGCCCCCTTCTGCTTCAGAGTCGACTGTCGGTATGGCTGTAAGCGTAGGTAGACCAAGTCCCCTACCTCGAACTGTCTCTCCACCTGACCCTTGTCGGCATATAGCTTTTGCTGATTCTGTGAAGTATCCATGTTATCCTTAAGAGCTCGAAGGATGTCCTAACTCTCTTGGATCCAATCCTTGGCTCTCGGAGCCTTGCTAGCACTAAACATCACGTCAACGAAAGATAAAGCATGATAACCATACAGTGCATAAAGCAAAGACATACTGATAGACATGTGATGTGTGGTGTTGTAGCAATACTCTCCTAGGTGCAGCCACTTCAGGCACGCTCTCTGCTGCCCACTGACATAGTTACGCAAGTAGCCCTCCAGCCACTTGTTAACTATCTCCGTCTATCCATCTGTCTGTGGGTGGTAGCTGGTACTTGGTGTCAACTCCGTCCCCACCAACCGAAAAATCTCCTGCCAAAATCTACCCATGAAGCGGCTTTCCCTATCATTGACAATGGTCTTGGGAAGACCATGTAACCTGAAGATGTCCCGGAAGAACAGCTCTGCCACCTGTGTTGTTGTATAGTGTGCGGATATGGCAAAAAAATGTGCATATTTTGTCAGTCGATCAACGACGACAAATATACAATCCTTGCCCTGCACCACGGGAAACCCTGTGATGAAATCCATCGAAATACTCTCCCATTTCCCCTTTGGAATAGGAAGAGGCTGCAACAGCCCTGCTGGATGGTTCATCTCTCCCTTGTTGCGTTGGCAAACTTTGCACTCCATGACATGCTGGAGTACGTCCTCCTTGAGGCCCTTCCATGAGAACCTCTCTCTGATGGCTCTGTAGGTTTTGGTAAACCCCTGGTGACCAGCCAATGGTGAATCGTGAGATGCCTGAAGTATCTTCTTCTTGAGCTGGGAGCCCTTCAGTCAAGAAGATCCTATCTCTGTAATAGATGATCTCATCTATCACCCTGTATTTATCGTCCGCCACCTGACCATCCAGAACCTCACAAGCAAACATGTCCTTGGATTACTCCACCAAAAGTCAAGCCCTCCAATCTGCATCCAAACTCATCAGAGACAACGTGGCTGGTCTACGTGAAAGTGCATCGGCTACCACATTTTTCTTCCCCTTGACATACTCAATGTCAAAATTATAAGCCTGGATCTTGCTGATCCACTTCTGCTGCCTCTCCTGTAGCTTTTTCTACTCCAAAAAGAACCTGAGGCTGTTGTGATCAGTCCTCACCCTGAACCTGTTACCCATTAAGTACTGCCGGAATTTGGCCAATGCATGCATAATGGCCAGCATCTCCTTTTCGTATATAGGATACAACCGCTCGTGGGGAAGGAGCTTCCTGCTCTCATAGGCTATAGGGTGGCCTCCCTGCATCAAAACTGTGTCGATCCCTTCTCCCGACGCATCACACTCCAAAACAAAAGGCTGCGTGAAATCTGGCAATGCAAGCACTAGGCAGCTGCTCATAACCTCCTTGAGCCTGTCAAAGGCCCGCTGCACTGTATCTAACCAACTAAATGCCCCTTTTTTCGTCAAATCTGTAAGGGGTGCAGCAAGCTGAGAGAAACTCTTGACGAACTTCC
Source organism: Pinus albicaulis (assembly GCA_034641835.2). Lineage (NCBI taxonomy): Eukaryota > Viridiplantae > Streptophyta > Pinopsida > Pinales > Pinaceae > Pinus > Pinus albicaulis. The sequence goes on from CM076580.1 coordinate 88,960,127, forward strand.
TATAATAGGTGCAGATGCCAACAAATCCTCGAAGTTCTGTCACGTTTCTCGGCTCTGGCCAATCTCTAATGGCTTTGATCTTCTCCTCGTGGACCCTCATTCCGTCCACTCCTATGATGTGTCCCAAATACAACATCTCTGTCAACCCAAACTCACACTTGGAGAGCTTAGCATAAAACTGTTGCTCCTCCAAGATATGCAGCATTGCCTCTATGTGTTGGAGATGCTCCTCCCAAGTCCTACTATATATCAGTATATCATCGAAAAAGACCAACACAAACTTCCTCAGATGACTGCGGAAGATATGGTTCATGCAAGACTAGAAAGTAGCTGGGGCGTTGGTTAGCCCAAAAGGCATAACCAAGAACTCAAAGTGGTCGTAATGGCACCTGAAAGCGGTCTTGGGAATGTCCTGTTTCCTCACGTGAATCTGGTGGTACCCGGATCTCAAATCGATCTTTGAGAAGAACTGTGCTCCTCTAAACTCATCCATCAGCTCATCAATCCGCAGTATGGGGTATTTTTTCTTCATGGTCTTCTTATTCAGGGCCCTGTAATCAATGCACATTCTCAATGTGCCGTCCTTCTTCACTAACACCACTGAAGAAGCAAAAGGACTGGTGCTAGGCCGAATATGTCCAAGAGCCAACAACTCCTGGATGGCCCGCTCAATCTCATCCCGATAGGCCTTGGGGTGCTTATAGGGTGTGGTAATAACGACCTGGATGCCATGCTCTAGCTCAATAGTGTGCTCAAACCCCGATCTGGTGGCTGTCCTGGCGGTATCTCTCCAAATACCGTATCATACCTGTCAAGGATGGCCTGTATATCCGGATGAACTGTCTACCCGGTAGTCCCTGCCTCTAATGCCTGCAACTCAACTGCCCACTCTATGTCTCCCTTCCGGAAGTTTGCCTCCATCCGGTGAGCTGAAACAATCTGAGGTGGGTAAGTGTGCATCCCACGTATCTTCTCTGCTTCCCGGTCTTCTTATCATCCCACTCCATCTCCAAGGCCTCCCAATCTGTGGTGACCTTCCCCAAAGTAATCAGCTACTATACACCCAATACCACATTGGTATCTGGTATGTTGATCACGAAAAAATTGTCAGTCACGATGTAGGTACCCATCGTCACAGCTAGCTCTGGAACATACCTGGCACACTGCATCGTCTGATCTCCTGGGACCAAAACTGAAAATCCATCGAAGCTCTCTGTCGGTATGCCTCTCCGCTCAAGCATCTATGCATCGATGAAGTTGTGGGTTGCCCCACTGTCTACCAGAACTGAAACTCGTTGCCCACGCATTGTCCCTCGGACACGCAACGTCAAATACTTGGGTACTCCTCGCAATGCTGCAAGGGTCCCCCCTGTGGGTGCAAAAGCTGCACCTCCTGCTCCTGGAGGTGGAGGTGGCAAATGGTCCTGTGTTGTCTAACTGTCTCCTGCCTCTCCATTCTCATACTCATCCTCTTCCCCACTGCTCTCGGAGAAGACCTCGATAAAATGTGCTTTGCCAGCAGCACATTTGTGTCCTGGTGCCCACGGCTCCTGACAGGTAAAGCACAACCTCTTCTTCTTCAACTCCCTCCTGGCATCATCATCTAGCTGTACCCTACCCTGATTCCCCTTCGGAGGCGAAATCCTCACATCCTTCCCCTTTGGCTGGAAAGCCTGTCTCTGGGGGTAAGGTGTCCTGGTCCTAGGTAAGGCATCCTGCAAATCCTGGGTCCTGCCAATGGCATCCTGGAGTGTGGCTGGTCTAGTGGATCTAACTAGACCCCGAAGTGGCTCTGCTAACCCCTCAACAAACATGTAGATCATCTGTGCTGCGAATAGATCTGGCACCATCACTGAAATCCTTAGGAAATCTGCAATATATGTCTCCGGACTCCCAGTCTGCTTGAGCCTCGTCAGCTCAACAAAGTGCTCCTCCGGATCCCTCCAGTCAAACCTCTCTATCAGTGTCCGAGTGAACTCAGCATAGGTAGTCACAGTGGAATGCCCAAGTGTAACCATCCCATGAAACCACCAATCTTGAGCCTCGCCATCCAAATGCAGCGTGGCCACCTTGATGGCCTCCGTCTCTGCCATCTGGTTGAGCTGGAAATATATGTCCAGCTTCTCCACCCAACACTTTGCCGAACTGTTTGATGAACCATCAAATGTAGGCAAATGGAATCGGCTCGCTGCACGCTTTGTGTCTCCATCATGATAATGCCGGTGCCCTCTGTGATGGTCGCGGGGTCTGCTATCCTGCTGGAGCTTAACAAAGTCTCTGAATGAAAGGGCATCCCTGAACTCCTGTCCATATGCCTGGTACTCAGCAAAATAGTCACCCAAGTGGCCAGGCTCTGGCTCTTGCTGTGCTCCTGCCCCAGTGTCTGCACCCAGAAAAGTGGGCATAGTGGAACGAGTGGGGGCATATGATGCCTGGTGCGGAGTGGCAACCCGCTCCTGCAAATGGTGGGATGTGCCCGACCCCTCACCAACCTGGAAACCCCTCGGGGTTTCACGCTGTCTAGCCTCCACAACAGTGAATCTCTGACCCATCACCTCGATTTGCCTCACTAGATCCTGCACTGATCTGAGTGCTTCCCCAAACTATTTTGCATCGTTATCATCTGCCATCGGTACTTCCTGCTCTGAATCTACCACAGGCCCCTCCTGTTCTGCGTCTATCACAGGCTCCTCCTGTTCTGCGTCCACCACCCGAACGCAGTCCCCCTCTCCGTAGGTGTTCTCCAACCTACGCTCAATATCTCTGTACTTTCTACCTCTGTAGCAGATGTAGGTTTTCTCCCCCGGTTTCATAGACAACTAGCTCCACAGGCTAAGCCAGATCTATGCTTTGATACCACTGTAATATCCCCGTTTAGGGATATCTCTAAAACACAAGCAAACTCCAACCAGAGATGGACTGGGAGGGCATTTACCAGATATTTCACCTCTGAAAAGAGGGTGAGATCTGGAGGCTATCTGGCCCTTTCCAGACTCTGTCTAAGAGTATGGGGAAAACACACCAAGTGGTATAGTAATTGGAATGCTCGAGAAGAAAAATAACAGTAGTGCAAGCATACAATAGCATATATATAGAACATGTAACAGGTACTCAAGAAATGCAGAGAGAATGCTAAGCCATTTTATTAAGCTGAGAAATATAAGTGAGTACAATAGGTGATCAGAGTGATGGCACCTAGACTTGCACAAGGCAAGTGAAGAAATACTCTCAGAATACTGATGGAATCGGCCCTTTCTCAGTCTCGTCTACAAACTGTGGAAAAGCTAGTGTAGTTGCTACTGCTCGAACAAGATGAGTATCTGGGGCTGCTCCCCTACTCGGAATAAGCTGAAACTCTGGAATCAGCCTCTACTCACCAAACCCAGAAAAGTCCAGAAAGCATTTCTGAAATGACCGACCCCCGAAAATCACCCCCTTGAGGATCTACGCTATCCTCCAAGGCTCTGCGCTGAGGCTGAATGGAAACCACCAAAATACGGCCACAAACTCAACCAAAATCCTCCAACAGGCAAGGGCTGGCCCCTTGCTCAACCTCCAAGCTCAAAACCTCCAAAAGAAACTCGCTTCGAAGCTCCCAAGAAATGGACTGCGTCCTCCCTCTCAGAACTGTGCAGTCTATGAATGCACTGCTCCTCTACGAAAGCCAAACACCAATCCTCTTGCAAAATACTGATGGAACAACCTCACCCGAGCAGGGACTCGAAGTCCCCCAGGGCTGAGGGTGAGATCTCCGAACGGAAACACTCGATGCACTAAACAGTGCTGCAGACTAGCTAAACAACCAGCATGCTCAAGAAGTCGAAATGACCAACTCAATATCATAAACATCGAATGACCAAAATGAGAAGGCTCTCCTCTCTATATAGCGTTGGCCTCTCTCAAACCCTAAGGCCCACCTCCTCCAACGTAGCCTCCCTTTGCCACATGCTCAACTTGGCCTGCGCAGTCCCTCCATGTGGTCTATGTGGGCCCCCTCTCTACGTGGTCTCTTGGCCCCCTTGGCTCACTTAAGTTACAACGTTGTGTCTACCAGGGAGTGCACTTTATTTTTAGAGTGAGTTATGTCCCCCTCTACTCACTTTTATTTATAATCTAACTACATAAGGCAAAATTGACCAAAATCGAATATTCCAATTAGCCATTGCTAATTGGGAATATTACATCATCCTCATCCACATCAATATCAACTTCATCTAGATCATCATCTTGATCTATATCAGCTTCATATTGCTCTATTTCTTTACCGTCACTATCATCTTCCTTATTGTCGATTTTCACATAGTTCTTCTTAAAACGGGTTGTAGCTTCTACACATGACTTTTCTAATTGCTGAAGCTTTTCTTGATTTTTTCTAATGTGCTCAATTTCTTCAGGATCTACAGGTAATGGCATATTGTACGGTAAACTCATAGTTTTAAAACCAGCCCGATTCGAATCGGACCAGGCCTGGTTGACCGAGCCGAAAGGCCTACCAGTCCGACCAGGTAGATGAAACGGCCCGTCGGCTGGTTTGTTACCGAGCCGGCCGGTTTTTTGACCGACTCGGCCGGCTCAGTAACAAACCGGCCGACCAGCCCTGGTTTGAGTTAACTTGGCCTAGTCAATCCAGCCGGCCGGTGGGCTCAAAAAATTGAAAAAAATGGACTTAAAACTCAAATTAATTTTGTTGTTAGGCTTTTTTTAGGTTTTCTAACCCCTCCCCATCCTATTTAACTAACCCAACCCCTCTCAATACCTCACATCTTTCTCATTCAATTTGCTTGAGCATTTGTGAGGGTTTTCTGAAGAGTTGTGGAGTTGGTTTTTGGAGCAGCTTCATGATAATGTTAAATTCTAAAAGTAAAAGTGACTTGGGATGTTTGAGAGTGGTTCCAACCTCATTGGATTTCATATGGAGAAAGTAGAATTTTAGATCTCATTCAAAATCCAGCAGACTTATCAGTTTTTCAGGATTTCAGGATTGGGTTATTGCAATGTTTCCATCGAATTTTGTCATGTATTAGGGTATGGAACTCGTATTTAATCAAGAGCACCAATCGCTCTATGTACCTTGATGACATGATGTTAGTGACATTGGTTATGTTTTTTGTTTTGATCTCTATATCATCAATCTGTATTGGACAGTGCACTAGGTGCAATTTTGATATAATGGATATATTCATGAGCCTACTTTGATCATATGTTGTCTTTTGTGACTTGTCTATATTGTAATGCTTTGTGTTTGGAAACATGAATAAAAATCTTTAAATTTATGTTTTTGGACAAAAAAATTAATATTTAATGTATTTTTTACAAAAACTGAGTCATTGAAACTGAGTCGACCGAGTCATTACCGATTCGGAGTCCGAGTCGGAGTCGACCCTCAGCCTGGTAGCTGACCGATTCCGTTTTTTAAAACTATGGGTAAACTACGTTCATAGGCTCGTAAGACTATATTGTACGGCATGGCTCTGATACCACTGAAACAACAAAATTGTAGCTTGTTGGCTTTAATTGTAAAAATACACAAGAGGTATAATGTTATGAATATAATTCATAACAAATAGAATAAATACAAATAAATGTAAATAATAAATAATCAAGATGATGATTATTTAAATAGTCATTAGTTAAGTGAAAAGGCATGTCTAAAAGACATGCCCGGTCATGAAAGGCCACTTGCCTAGGTATATAAGGAGGGCCTCATTGTAACATTTATCATCACTTATCATTTTTATATATCAATAATTATTATTACAAATACCTCTTGCGTATTTTTACAATTAAAGCCAACAAACTACAGTTTTGTTGCTTCAATCTTCTGGAGAACATGGATCAAGTCAAGTTATAATCTTAGTCGTTGATTGGAGATCTAATCTCAGTAGTTGAAGTCTCAACGAGAAGGCTATAAAGGAAGGCTTGAGGGTCATTTGGAAAGACACACCAAGAGGATCTAGAGATCGAATTTTTCTGGCAGAGTGATGCTCGGACGAAAATTAGATCTAAGTGATTTTTTATTGCAGTGAGGAGCAGTAATTCCGGTTAGAGATTTTCCTCAGCCGGAGAATACACAGCAGAGAAGGCAAAGAGAAGATCAACAGAGGCAGCATAGCAGCTACGCAAAGCCAGTGTAGTCCCACGCAGAGGCAGTGCTGCAGCCTCAAGGGAATTTGAGATTCAACTGAGGGACAACTAAATCCAGTGCCGGAGAGCCGGGGTGTGAGACCGGAAGAGGCCAGAAGGGCAGATCTATTGATTTTTGTAGCATCAGAAAGTGCTCTGAGTCTCAAATTTGGGGTAGAGGCTTAGACACTAGTATTACAAAGAACCCAGAAAGCGTTTGTAGAAATTCCACTCGGATTTTGTTTTATTAGAAAAAAAAATTATTTTAATGGGGACCCTAAGTCTAAACTTAGGGAAATTAAATAATTAAAGGGTATTAAATAAAACTGAGAGTGAATCTTGTAGAGGACATGGATCAATTCATGTTATAAACTTAGCCGTTGATTAGACATCTAATCTGGGTCGTTGATATGTTAACGAGAAGACTATAAAAGGAAGGCTTGAGGGTCATTTGGAAAACACATCGAGACATTGAAGTGATCTAAGATCGAAATTTCTAGGACGGGTTTGCTGAGAAATTCAAGCTAGAGATCTGAACAGTGAGGGGCAGAGATAGCATCCGGAGAGGAAGAGATTTTCTCATCTGGTGGAGCATCAGTCAGAGAAAGGCAGAAGAAATCTAACCAAAGCCAGTGCTGAAGGAAGAGAATTGATGCAGTGACTGCATAGGCTCACGCAGAAGTAGCGTAGAGGTAGAGGAAGGGTTTTCGAAATTTTGCTGGTGGATCAATTTCAAAGGTCGGGATCCAGAAAGTGGCACCGAGAGGTTGTTCCTCAGGGTCCACAGAGGCAAAGCAACTTGGTTGAGGGCCAACGCTGGGCCTGGAAGGGGGTGACGCAGTGGCTGGAATTTCCAACGCTGGATCTGCGCAAAGGCTGCGAAGAGCTTCTCCGAGCAGTGTTTTCTTCATCCGGATCAGTCGGAAATTCAGTGATTGAGTGAGGTAAATCCTCACAAATTCTTCTGCCATTATTTCACTCTGTAACTAAATTACCCTAGGGGTATTCAAAGATGTATTCAGACATTGCTACTGCATAATAATAAAACCCTCAGATCTGCAGTCCTAGTTTTCCCGCATTGGGTTTTTCCGGGGACTTGGTCCAAAATAAAGGTGTCATATGTGTGAATAATTTCCTTGTTTAGTTTCCTTGTTTCATAATCATAATTATTTTAGTGTAGGCTACTTCAGTGATTGCTTCAGTGTTTCATGAACGTATTCAGAAATAATTGTCTAAAGTAAATTGCATATAGATGAAGTAATTCGGATGGTTGCAGTAGGATTCCTTAGAATGATTGAGATCTAGGAATTTTCACAAGATCCAGCCAGCAGAAGACCAGTGACGCAGAAGCCACGCAAGCCTCACGCAAAGTGACGCAAAGACTGCACAGTGACTGCGCAGCGCAGTGGAGGGCTTGTGGATCTAGGGTTGTTGGTCAATCGGACTTCCAAATCAGTGTGAGACTTTTCTCACGAAATTTCTATCAGTGATATTCTCCACAGGGATTGCCAGAAAGGCATCCCAGATTTGTATTTAGGAAATTACTGCATAATATATAAACCCTCAGATCAGTTGCATCGGCTTTCCCGCATTGAGTTTTTCTAGGGACGTTTGCCCAAAAATAACGATGTCCTGTGTTTGCATTATTTTTTCTTGCTCAATATCCTTTTCACAAATTTATTTTAATGAGTGAACGTTGCTTCAGTATTTCCAGAAGTAATCTATTAATAACTTGTTAAATCTAAATTTACAAGTAGGAGAAGTAGTTGAGTCATAGCAGTAGGGATTCTTAGATCTGGGATCTTGGAATTTTCACATGGTATTAGAACTTGCATTGTGAAACAGTGAAGAGCAGATCCAGTGCGTGACAGAGGCCGAAAAGCTGCAGAAAGCAGCAATTTGAATCCCCAAATGGAGTGTGCAGTCCAGGCCAAGAGGGCTGAAGTTTCTGGGTAGATCTCTCTTTGAGTGAATTAATAGAGAGGTAAGACTTCCAGATCGTAACTTTTGCCAAGTCAGAGGGAGCAGCGCAGAGCCTCAACGCAGATATGGTGGGACGCAGTTCTGCGGGCAAAGTTTTGATTTTGCCAGGCAGAAAGTGTCAGAAGAAGAAGCATCACAGTGAGGGAATTTTCTCTCTCGGGAGATTCCTAGCCGGGAAATTTCAGTTCTTCGAGATCTGAGCAGCAAATCTACAAGATCTACCAAGAGTGCGTAAGCCTGTCCAGTGTTGCGTAGAGGGGGAAGAAGAGTAGATTCGATAGATTTGATGGCCATGGCAGCTCATGGGATTCGAGATCTGGACTGGTTGGAGGGAGCCTCCAACTATGACATCGATGAGAATGAGTATGCCATGTGTGCTTACACATCTCCGAGAGGGAGATGGGGCGACATTGAGCTTGTAGTTCAGCAGAATTGCAGTTGGGCAAGATCCTGGAGGAGTCCGCCTCTCGGATCACAACATTGCTATGGGTGCCCATATTCAGCAGTAGCAGGCAGCAGGAGTTTGCAAACAGTGCAGAGTGTTGAGACGACAATTGCAGTGGATAGCAGTGCCAACTTCTGAGCAGAGCTGCAGCAACACAATGCAGAGCAGCAGTAGCACAATGCAGAGAAGCAACAACACAGTGCATTAGAGGGGCAGTGCAATAGCTATCAGCAGTTAGTGTTTTCAGCAATGAGATGTATCTTAAACACTTGTTCAGATTTTGGGACGTTTTTTGAGTTGCTTCTCTCAACAGCTGAGTTGCGATGTAGTGTTAGCGGTGGCAGTGCTAGCATCATAGTAGATGCAACACTTGAGAGGGAGTTGTAGTACGGATGTAGCATTGGCAATGGCAATGTCAAGGGCAACAGTACAGTTAAAACAGCAGCACAGTGGTTTGTGGACAGCTTGTCAGACATCAGTAGTGCAGAGGATGCTTTAGGGTCAAAGCAATGTGCAGTAGGCATGTTGTTAGAGCACTTTCCTTGCTAAGAGGGAGTGTTGATTTTTGGTAGCATCTGAAGTGCTTTAAGTCTCAAAATTAATGGAGAGGCTTAGACACATTTATTCCAAAGAGCCTAGGAATCGTTTGTGAAAATTCCATTCAGAATGTGTTTTATTAAAATAATTAATTATTTTAATGTGACCCTAAGTTTAAACTTATGAAAATTAAATAATTAAAGGGTATTAATAAAACATAGTGTGAATCTTCTAGAGAACATGGATCAAGTCAAGTTATAATCTTAGACGTTGATTGGAGATCTAATCTCGGTAGTTGAAGTCTCAACGAGAAGGCTATAAAGGAAGGCTTGAGGGTCATTTGGAAAGACACACTGAGAGGATCTAGAGATCGAATTTTTCTAACGTTTTTCTGACGGAGTAGTGCTCAGACAAAAATCAGATCTAAGTGATCCTTGATTGCAGTGAGGGGAAATAATTTCAGTTGGATATTTTCCTGAGCCGGAGAATACACACAAGAGAAGGCAAAGAGAAGATCAACAGAGGCAGTGTAGCAGCTACGCAGAGCTAGTACAATCCCACACAGAGGCAACGCTGCAGCCTCAAGGGAATTCGAGATTCAGCTGAGGGTCAACCAGATCCAGTGCCGAAGAGTCGGTGTGTGAGACCAGAAGAGGCCAGAAGGGCAGATCCAGCCAGCATAAGACCAGTGACACAAAAGCCATGCAATCCCCACGCAGAGACTGCGCAATGCAGTGGAGGGCTTGCAAATCCGAGGTTATTGGTCAATCGGGCTTCCAGATCAGTGTGAGACTTTTCTCACGAACATTTTGTCAGTTATATTCTTTGCAGGGATTGGCAAAAAGGCATCCTAGATTTGTATTCAGAAAATTACTGCATAATATATAAACCCTCAGATCTGCTGCACCGATTTTTCCGAATTGCGTTTTTCCGGGGACGTTTGTCCAAAAATAATGATGTCCTCTGTGTTTGCATTATTCTTTCTTGCTCAGTTTTCTTTTCACAAATATATTTTAATGAGTGAAGGCTCCTTCAGTAACTGCTTCATTATTTCCAGAAGTAATCTGTTAATAACTTGTTAAAACTGAATTTACAAGTAGGAGAAGTAATTCAGTCATAGCAGTAGGGATTCTTAGATCTAGGATCTTGGAATTTTCACAAAATCAAGCGGAACCCGACGACAAAAACAGTCGTCTCCCCTCCCATAATCTAGGTCGTCGCCCATGCGGTAGGCGGTTTTCTAAGTTACTTCAGTGGTCGAGTTAGGCCAAAATCGTCGTAAAACTCTAGAGAATATGATGGCAAGTATTCGGCTTCTTTTTCATTAATAATTTCGTGTAAATGGCCAAACGGCGGGCACGTCGTTGTTGACCTGCCCTCTGACTCGCATAAACAAATGGGCGATGGTATATTCGTTTCCTTGTATTGGAGTCCCGGTTTTGTGGAGATTTGTTCGAAACCCGTGGCGAGCAAAAGCTTGGATTCCGACATTCGGTCGCGCTCATCGAGGCCACTGACAATATTGTCGTTGTGCAACCGTGGTATTGGCCGGCAAAGCATATTCGTTCAAGGCAGACGAATCTGCTACACTTTCGTGAGGAAGAATCTCATTATAAAAAGGCAATCGGCTTAATTAATTGTATTTAAATAATATAATTAAAATTTAAACGTTAAACTATTTATTTAATATAACAACCTCTTGCTATATGTAACCTCACCTTGAGGCTACACGTACAAATTATATGACTAAGTGAATAAAAATCAGGTGAGGGTGGTGGAAGAGGGCGGCAACCGCCTAAGCAGATTTATTTATCCATGGACACAGAGACATCGAGGGTGAGAAAGGCTTAACTGAAAAGGAAATTTTTGAATTGAAGATTGAAATTCTGAGCTGAGAGATTGGAATTGAGAACTGGAGACTTGAGCAATTATTCTTGAATCTTTTGGGCATGGGGGCCTGATTAATTCAATTGTGAATTATTTTGGAGCTGGGTACCAAGGATTCTGCCCAGTTTGGCAAGGAGGTTTTGGTCATTTGGTAATAGGAGCAAAATTGGAGCGATGACAGCTCAGGATCGACTTCAAAAATAGAAGCCAGGTATGTACTGTGTGTTTAGTTGGTAAATTGTGTTTTTAAAATATCATTGTCTGAGTTTTTTTTTCGTTTTGTCAAAATTGTAAAATTAAGGAAATTGTGCTCTACATGCAATTCCTTAGTTCCTCCCTCTAATCTCTCTTTCTAACAGTATTAAGATTTGACTTCTTTGCCAAAAGGACAATGTCTGGGGTAGCTATAGGGCAAATATACACTTCATGCCCTGGGATTTTGGCAAGACTTCATCACCCAAGGTCAAGGCACTAACCTTGGTCACATTGTTGATCACCTTGAAAACTTCAAAAAAACTTCTTTTTCTTCTCTTCCTAAAACTTTAGCGTTGAAAATTTTGGCCATAATATTTCAGGCCCCAAAATTTCAGCCCCATTTCAGGCCCCAAAATTTCATCCCTAAAATTTTATCCCCTAAATTTTCAACTCTAAAATTTTGGCCTAGAAATTTTTCAGCCTTAAAATTTCAGCCCCAAATTTTCAGCCACTAAAATTTCGGCGTTAAATTTTTGGCTCTGAATGTTGAAAATTTAGCAATTAAGGGTCTTCTAGATTGTGCCTTGGCCAGTGAAAACCACAAATTTGTCTCTCTAACATGAGTGTGAGTTCATGAGATAGACTTCAATTACGATGAGTTGATTACCAATTTACTGGAATTGTCATCAAGCTTTCATGCGTAGTGTTGGAGCTTCAGCTAAGTGGAGTTTTCTTTAGTTAGACTACAGGACGAGGTGGCAATGACAAGTTTAGTTAGAGTTCAGTTAGAATGAGTTTAGACTTCAATGTCGATTGGAAAGAGAACGAGTTAAGACTTCAATGTTGATTGGAGAAAGAATGAGTTGAGTCCTCAGTTAACTCGCAATCACTATTGAAGGAAACTCGAGTGAACTGCTAATCAAAATAGGCCTACTTGCATGGTTCAAATTCTATCTATAAAGAGAAGGACAAACGCACAATTGAGATCATTCTTTGTGAGATCAGATCACAAGTAATTCTTTTTGTGGAGTGCGCATTGTTGAGGAGCAAGAGCGCACAGATTTAGGAGGCCACAATTGTGCAAGGAAATAAGAGCTAGTGCGCTAGGAAATAGGAGCTAGTGCGCAAGGAAATACAAGCTCCAAGTGCGCAAGGATTGTGGAGTAGGATCAGAGCTTCTCAGGGCAGGTCGAGACTATTTCTCAAAGACAGATTGTTGGTTGCAGTAGCAACATGAATTATAATAGATCCATTTGCTCAAGAACAATCAGTACAATACCACAACAAAGAAAGCAGGTTTTCCCTATTGGGTTTCCTAGTTAAAACAAGCATGTCAATTTTGTGTGCATGTGTTATTATCTCTAGTGCTTTTCCATTGCTTATACATCGTTAACAAACTCTATATCTTGGTGAAAGTAAATTTGGTTTCAGTTTTAAGTTGCCTTGTTTTCAGTAATTCATTTAAGTAGTTGTAGAGTTTCAAGAAAATTAACACCGAAATTTTTCATACCAAAAATTTTGACCCCCTAAATTTTTCGACCCCTAAAATTTCGACCCTTCAAGGAAAGCCACTAGGATTATGGTTTGAAGCAGAATTCAACTAGGGCTTGGATGTTGAACTAATTTGAAGTTATTTCACCTTTTTGAGTCTTTAAACATCAAAATCTAGCAATTTGCATGGTTGAAATCGCTTCCCTAGGGCTGATGTTATCAACCCTAAGCAATTCTAGGGATAGAAAAACCCTAATTCTACAATAAGGCTTCAACTTAGGGTAACTTGAAGCCTTTTTTCTCCTTTTGTTGATCATTTCAATTTTCATAAGCCTTTTCTTGGTCTTATGTTCCTTTGTAAGCAATTATCATTGCTTATCCCTTAAACCCTAGGCCATAAGTACTTTTAATAGGTCCCTTGGAGAGAATGTTATTTTATTATTCCTTGTTTCACTGGATTAGGCCTTGTTCATAGTTGGAGTGCTCTCATTGAGCCTTTTGTAGGCTGCTCCTAAGGTACACATTTACTTGTCTAGTAAGATTGAGGCTTGTCCTTAGTCAGAGTATCTCGAGTAAGCCTATTCAACCTCCTTTATAGATTCCTTGGAGGGTATGCTTCTCCTTACTACATAGAATTGCGCCTTGTTCTTAGTCTAAGTACCCTTCAATTGTCACCTTTGAACCCTATACCAAGAATTTCCTCTAGGTGACCTAAACCAGGAAGCCTCCCTTCTGGTCAAAATCCACTAAAGAGAAGGTGGCAATGTGTTGTGGTGATAGTAGGCCTCCACCTCATTGTTGTTCCTTGGTCTAGCTCTTGTCTTGTGAGCTCCCTTCACAAGGCTTGCCAGATTTTGAGGCAACAAGGCCGAGAGGGCCTGTGGATGTTAGCAAGAGAGCACAGAGACGTGCAGGGGCATGAAACATCGAGAGACAGATTCTCTCGAGTAAGTAAGATATATGCATGAGTAACATTGCAGGTTTGCTGTGAGTGAGATACTCAATTGTGTCGGGTCCGAGGAAAGAGCACAACGCAGAAATGGAGATCCAAATCAGCTAGATCAAGGACAGATCTAGGGTTTGATCCGTTGGATCAGATCCAGGGTAATTGTTGTATATGTAATTTTCTCGAGGGCCATTATCACAGTATGGGAGCCCGATTAGGTTCTTAAAAGAATTTAATGAAGAACTGTTAGTTGGGAAAAAATTGTGTTTACTATGCATGATCTGGTTGCTGGTTTTGTAAGTTCTACTGTACAAAATTTGTTTCTGATTAGGCACATTAGTGTGTTTCAGTTAATTAGTTAATTTCAGACTGTTACTAGATCTGGTGTGTGTGTGTGTGTGCACCGAGTCTAGTGCCCAAAAATCTAAACATCAAACCCCTTGAGATGAAAACTTTTTGACACCATAAAACATGAGGAAAAGTTTGCACCTCCATAGATCCAATTCCTCTCAGCATTGTACTTGATAAATCCTAGAATAAGATAGATCTACACCAGTACATACACACACGCGTACACACACAAAAGATAGATATATCTGGCACCATTAATGTCTTATTGATATAATTAGGTCATTAATATTTCATTCATATTATTAAGTCAGCCCTGTACACACACAGACACACACTCCATACTGTGCTGTAGAATGCATCTTTGCCACTATAATAATTGGGTATATTACAATAATACATTATTATCCTTATTAATGGTTGCCTGGGCCATCTTTTGTACTCCAAAATGCAGCACATTTGACTTTGTAGAACCATACAATCAACATTTTACCAGATATTTCTTCATTTTCATCCAGTATGGACATAACTCAGATAAGGTAGAGTATCACTTTGTGAAACCTTAGCACCTGACGAAACTCCTCTGATCAGACATTGACAATTTAAATGCAATATATTTTATGTAAAGAACAACACACACATTGAATAAAGAATTTAGTGTCCAGTCTTTAAAATGATCATTTACCTGACTTCAGCAGGGTAGTCTTCACTTCCAGATGGAGGAGCACAGAAGATAACAAAAGGGAAACAATTCCTGGAGTCTGAACCCTTGATAATTGGTTTGATCCCAAGCCTACCTAGTTCTTCATGATGATCCTTCGTCCTAGTCTGGCCATAAACTCGACATGATGGATTTGCCTGCCCAGAGGTCTTGTTAGATTCGCTTAACACTAGGAGAAATCAGTAGTCTTCACTTCCAAGTTTTTATTTGTCTTACTGACTAATCAGCCAAAGAAACTCTTTGATCCAAAATAAGGGAATTTTCTTTCTAATTCAACAAAAAACTTCAATAACAATGTTTTTCTGTGCGAGGAAAGGTAAATCATGATAAATAAGAAACAAAACACATTTGTAGTTATCCCTAGTTCTGCCTGTGCAGTTGGCTGTCACACACAACAAAAGGTCATGTTTATAACATGTGGTGGAACTGACTTGTTAGAAGACCGCTGTTCCCAGAATCAAAGGTGGCAACGAAGGATTTGTAACTTTGTCAAATATGCAAGGGCCATCGATGAAAACATGAATTTTTTTATGCATTTTCATTCAATAGCAAAATACTCCTTAATTCACTGTCACTGCCAAAAGTTCAAAAGTGTGTTTTCTCAATTTAATATCAATCATAGAAACCAAGCAATACCACCTATATAAAACAAAATTATTGGCCACAGAATTGCAGCCTATAAGAGCACCTAGGGTGTCCAAGAAGACAATATCCACTTCCTCATATCCAATCATTCACATTTCTATCCTGTCATGCCTTTCAACAAAATCACTGGACCTTTCCTGGTGTGCAGTGCAGAAAAATGGCCACAGAATTGTAGCCTATAAGAGGACTAACAGTGTCAGGGAGCCAAAAACAGCTCTCATATCCAATGATTCAAATTTCTGAACCACGTACAAGGCAGACAGGTTTTCATCCATGTATTGCGTCATGCTTTTCAACAAAACACTTCACATTTCCTCGTGTATAGTACACAAGTTAAGTGCTATTTTGATTGCTGCTAATCAATTACAGAACATTCAAAGATTGCGCAAGGAAAAAACTACAATCTATAGTGCCGTAATAATTTTACATTGAATTTTAGTAGAGAATTGATTGTGACGATACTCAAGCATTGGATATTACAGGATGCTTCTGTTGGAAGAAATTGTCATTGATGTCAAAGGGTGAATGGGACAGCATTTGTTTGGTGTTTTGCGTGCACAAATTAGTGAATTTGGATGCAAGGACCTCCTAGAATGGTAGCCCTTGTCATGCCATTTCGTTTGATAGGTGGCACATCTTGTGGGTCCTCTTGGTTGGAAAGATATTGATTTTTGAAGTTTGATACCACAAGGATGGATTTAGCCACAGAATCTTGCCCCACAAAATCATGACCTCAATGTTTTATTGCTGCCGTAGAAGAAGGTCAAAATTGCGAGTTGAATTGTCCTGGTTCCATATGTCCAAGTCAGCATTGAACGAAGATATTATGGAAGACAAAAAATATTTTTTAATGTGTCTAATCCACCTTGTTGAGGTCAGCTTTCCTCTGTCAGGTCAGCTGCAAAATAGACGTAGCTTTTCAAAGTAAAAATCTTTATTTTGCTCAGGTTGGCCCCAATATAGGGCCCCCTCCAAACATGTATAAATATGGTATGTGATGTTCCTCTTTCTAGTGTTCCTTGTGGATGGACTTTCAGGGTTAGAAGCAATAGGTCACAGGTGTAGGTCTACTTCATCAGCGAGCCCATGGGCTTTTGGAGATGTTTCATGGGGGTTTTGAGGAGTTTTTATGAGGTCCGATGGTATTCGCTTGGTATGATCCATCATCCGCATAGTTTTCCTTTTGCTCTGGTGCGTTCCGACAACTTTCGGAAAACTAAGTTATTTATGGGCCTAACTCAATTAATTACACCTAAGGTGGCATTTCAGGACGAATGCTTGGCAGAACACCTTAGTGTAATAGCTCGTTGGAACCGGAACGAGAAGATCTACAGGATGGGATGGCTAGAAGTGATTTTCAGTGATTTGAGGAGGCATGGTGGCCAATTTACCATTTTCCCACATTAAAAAGAATATTTTAATAAAGGGAAATGTGTTCAATGATTAAAATAATAATAAAATAGGAGCTTCTAGAGGAATCCATCAGATCTATAAAAAGAGGAGGAAGGGGCCATTAGACGAAATTTGGACTTGGTATTGTTTCTTGTATGTGAGATTGAGAACCCGGCTCTCTACTCCATTGGTAGCCCCAAGACAAAAACCCTCGGGTGATTTATTTTGATTTTTGGTAGCATCGAATGTGCTCTAAGTCTCAAATTTTGCAGGGAAGCTTAGGCACATGTATTCCAAAGAACCCAAAAAGTGTTTTGGGAAATTCCACCCGGATTGTGTTTTATGGAAATAATTAATTATTTTTAATGGGACGCTAAGTCTAAACTTAGGAAATTAAAATATATAAAGGATATTAATTAAAACAGAGTGTGAACATTCTAGAAAAGACGAAGATCAAGTCAAGTTAATCTTAGCCGTTGATTAACGATTTAATCTCAGTCGTTGAAGTCTCAACGAGAAGATTATAAGAAGGACTTGATGGGGCATTTGTAAATTACACCGAGAGATCGAAATTATTTAGTGAGCAATGCTAAGGGAGAAGATCGATCGAGAAGATTCTTGCAGAGAGGGGCAGAGATAATTGTCAGTTGGAGATTTTCCTAAGCTGTGAATACATTTCAAAGAAGACAGAGGGAAGTACGCAGAGAGGCAACATAGAAACTACAGAGAGCAAGCAGACGCAGCGTTGCAGCCCTGAGGAGATCCGAGATTCAGCTGAGGATCAGTCAGATCTAGTGCTAGAGTGTCGGGGTGTGAGACCGGAGGGGCCTGAGATCAGTATCCAGCCAACAGAAGAGCCAACAAGCAGAGGTGACCCGGGTAACACGCAAAGTGACGCAGAACTACATAGAGGCTGCGCAGAGGCAACGTAGGGCTCAGCAACGCAGTGTTTGGTTAGTCAGGATGTTCTAGTGTCAGTGTGAGGTAATCCTCACTAGCTCTTTGTCAGTCAGATTCTCTATGTGGATGGCCAGTAAGGCATCCCAGATTGTATTCAGAATTACTGCATAATAAACAAACCCTCAGCTGCTCCACCGATTTTCCTGCATTGAGTTTTTCCAGGGACATTTGTCCAAAAATAATGATGTCGTTTGTCTATTGTTTATTCTTGCTCAGATCTTGTTTCCGCACTTATTTATTTTCCGCAGTGTAATTTTGTGAAGGCTGTAGTGTATGGGTTTCAATATTTACTGTAGAACACAGTAAATAATTTGTTCAAAGAAATTAACAAATAGAAGAATTATTATCAATTGCTGCAACAGGACTTCGGGTGTAGGAATTTTCACATCGTATCAAAGCTTGTTTAGCAATGCGGGAGGAGCAGGAGAGCAAACCATAAGGGTCCAGCATTGAAGAAGAAGCAAGAGATCAAAGAGTTGCGTAAGCAGCAGATCGATTTCCCCAATGATTGTGAAATCCAAGCCAGGAGGGCTACATCTGCAAGGAAATCTCACTCTGAGTGAGCCGACAGAGAGGTAGGATTTTTCAGTTTGCAATTTGTCAGAGGCAGAGGGAGTAGCACAGATCAGTAGCTGGTGGGACACAGTTTTCTAGTAGCAGCAGTGGCTAGTGCAGAAAGCATCAGGAGAGAGTAGCAGAAGACACATTTGGGGGATTTCTAACCTAAGAGAGTTTCTTGCCCAAGAAACTTTGATTTCCCGTGCAGAAGCAGCGAGTTTGTGACTTATTTGGCTTACTCCAACAGGGATTGCATAGAGCCAGTTGCGCAGAGGGTTAAAGGCAGCAGTTCGACGGTTGATTGGGTGAGATGGCAACCAGTGGGTTCCATGACCAGGTTCGGTTGGAGGGTGCCACCAACTACGTAATCTGGAAGGCAAGGATCTCCTTCCTAATGGATGAGCATGAGGTCAAAGCCTTCATTGACAGTACAGTAGTTGAACCGATAGATGCAGCATCATTGAGAGCCTTCAAGAAGGGAATGGCAAAAGCCAAATGGTTGATCCTCGACAGAGTGAAGGATCATATTGTTTCACACATTTCTGACAAATAGACAGTCAGGGAAATGTGGGAAGCTTTGGCTACACTGTATGAGGGGTCTTTTGAGCAGCGGATGGTGTTCTTGAAGGAAAAGTTGCCGTCTACCAAGATGCAGAAGGGAGAATGCGTAGACCCCTTTCTTGCAAACTTCAGGAGGTCCGAGATTAGCTGGCAGCTGTGGGAGCAGCTTCTCAGGCCACAAAGATGGTCAGAATTGCCTTGAATTCTGTGTCCGAAAAGTACCAGGTCTTTATCCAAAGCATCCTGGCAGAGAGAAGTTGTCGGACTAGGAAGGAATGTGGGCAGCTCTTCAGCAGGAAGAGAAGAGGAGAGATCTACTCAAGTGCAAACTTGATGGAAGTAGCAGTGGTGGGACGAAGCCCAAGGAGGAGGAGGAGAATGCAACCCTTGCATCAAAGGGGCAGCAGGAACAGTGGAGATGAAAGAAGGATGTCTCAAAGATTAAGTGCTTCCGGTGTGGCGAGATGGGACATTACGCTACACAATGTCCTCTCAAGAAGAAGGGCAAAGATGAGAAGCATGATCCGCAGGCTGTAGCTGCGAAGATCAAGGAGGAATTCACGATGATTGCCCACATATCTCCAGGGGAGAATTGGGGTGATCTAGAGTTGTAGTTCAACAAAACTGTAGTTCGGCAGGATCCAGAGGAGTCCACCTCTCGGATCATCACCTTGCGACGAAAGCCCAAATCAGAAGTAGCAGGATGGACAAGTTTTAGTTGGTGCAAAGGAGTGCAGAAGTGACAACGCAGTGGCTAGAGAGCACCAGAGTCTGAGCAGCGCGGAGCAGAGTTGGCAGAAGTGCAAAGTCAACAGCAGCTTCAAAGGGACAACACAGAGAATAGCAGTAGCAGTCAAATCGTCAATACAAGATGCATCCTACTGAACACTTAGTTCAAATTTTGGATGCTTTTCTGTTGCAGTGAGCAACAGAGTTGCGGTGCAGTGGCAGTTGGCAGCAGTGTGCAGGGTCAGCAGCAGCGCAGTGTTGGTGGGCAGTAGTGTCAGACATCAGCAGTGCAGAGGGAGCTGTTGCAGAATCAGAGCAGTACTTTAGCTGGATGTATTGCTATAGCACATTCCTCGCTAAGAGGGAGTGTTGATTTCTGGTAGCATCGGATGTGCTCTAAGTCTCAAATTTTGCAAGGAGGCTTAGGCACATGTATTCCAAAGAACCCGAAAATCGTTTTGGGAAATGGCACCCGGTTTGTGTTTTATGGAAATAATTAATTATTTTTAATGGGACCCTAAGTTTAAACTTAGGAAATTTAAATAATTAAAGGATATTAATTAAAACAAGGTTTGAATGTTCTAGAAAAGACAGAGATCAAGTCAAGTTAATCTTAGCCGTTGATTAACGATTTAATCTCAATCATTGAAATCTCAACGAGAAGATTATAAGGACTTGATGGGGCATTTGGAAATTACACCGAGAGATCGAAAGAGTCTAGAGATCGAAATTCTTTAGAGAGTCGTGCTTAGGGAGAAGATCGATCGAGAAGATTCTTGTAGAGAGGGGGAGAGATAATTGTCGGTTGGAGATTTTCCTGAGACGGGAATACATTTCAGAGTGTTGATTTGAGGTAGCATTGGATGTGCTCTAAGTCTCAAATTTTGTGGAGAGGCTTAGAGGCATGTATTCTAAATAACCTAGAAAGCGTTTGGTGAAATTCCACTCGGATTGTATTCTATAGAAATAATTAATTATTTTTAAAGGGTCCTAAGTCAAAACTTAGAAAAATAAAATAATTAAAGTGTATTAATAGAATATGAGTGAGAATGATCTAGAATAAACGGATCAAGTTAAAAGAAAATCTTAGCCGTTGATTAGAGATCTAATCTGGGTCATTGAATCCTCAACGAGAAGATTATAAGGACTTGAAGGGTCATTTAGAAAACACATTCATGGAGACACAGAGAATCTAGAGATCGAATTCCTCTAACGCAGAAGTGGTCGGACAAAGATTAGATCTAAGTGATTCTTCATTGCAGTGAGGGGCAGTAGTTCCGGTTGGAAGGTTTCCTGAGCCGGAGAGTACATGTAGAAATTTATGAATCTTAATTCTTATGCAGAAATTATTTCTGTTAATCCAGTTAAGCTTCTCCTACTTATACAAGTTATCAACTAAATAAATTCAATTTAACATC
Organism: Pinus albicaulis; assembly: GCA_034641835.2. Lineage (NCBI taxonomy): Eukaryota > Viridiplantae > Streptophyta > Pinopsida > Pinales > Pinaceae > Pinus > Pinus albicaulis. The sequence continues at coordinate 88,981,066 of CM076580.1, forward strand.
AAAGCAAAACACATAACAGATCTCTACCAATTCAGATCTAGAATAAGCACATGCACACATAGACAAAGTGACACAGTTATTTCTGAACAAACTATCCCCGGAAAAACCCAATGTGGGAAAACCGGTCTCTGGCTGCTGGAGGGCTCTATTATTAAGAATATTTTTGAATACACAACTCTGGGTTCCAGATCTGGAAAACCCTACAGAGAAAACTCTAGATCTGCAGCACCTGGTTGATCTAAGACCAAAAATATTGATTGATCCCCACCCTCAAACGGGATTTACAGAACTCAACTAGATCTAGGCCTAGAAACCCCAGCACTGTCCCTGAAAGACACTGTTGTTGCTGCTGCTGCCGTCTGCTGCTGCTGCCATTTGCTGCTATTGTTGTTGTCGTTGCTGCCTTTCTCTGCGCTGTCCTTGCTGATCTCTTCTCTGCTTCTTGTGTATTCTAGACCCCGGGATCAAATCATCCCTTTGGTCTAAATTCCCCTCTCTGAACTGAAACATTTCTGAGAATTCTTAGCAACCTCGCCCTAGAATCTCAGCGTAGCTTCAGTGCTATACCTTTGTGTGTTTTACAAATGACCCCAAGCCTTTCCTTTATACTTTTGTCGTTGACAAATCAACGGCCAAGATTAAATCTTTAATCAATGGCTAAGATTAAAAGAAAGCTTGATCCGTGTGACTTAAGATAATTTCATCACATGTTTAATTAAATTCACTTTAATTATTTTATTTTCCTAAGTTGTAACTTAGGAAATACATTAAAATAATTAATTAATTTAATATCTCCTAAACCAGATGAAATTTCGCAAATCCATTTCTGGGTCTTGTAGATCCAGTGTACTATAGTCCCTCCACAAAATTTGGGACCTAGAGCACAACTGATGCTACCCCAAATACACAAAATCTCAACAGTACACAGCAGCAGAGACAGAGAGAGCCACAGCATCAGCGTAGAGCCAGTGACGCAGTGCTTACGCAGTCACTGCGCAGGGAAAGACGTTTTCCTGCTGAGGAAACAACACTCAAGCTGAACGGTGGATGCAACACCATTACAGGTCTTCAAGAAGAATATGGCCAAAGTCAAGCGGTTGATCCTTGATGGAGTGAAGGATCACACCGTGCCACACATCTCAGCCAAAGGAACAACTAAGGAGATGTGGGATGCGTTGGAAACGTTGTATGAGGAGTCTTCCTAGTAGTGGAAGATGTTTCTAGAGGAGGAAATGTGAACCACCAGGATGCAAAAGGGAGAGCGTATTGATCCATTCCTGTCTAGACTTCGGAAAAACCAAGATTAGTTGACAGCTATATGAGCAGCTCCTAAGGCCACAGAGATGGTTAGATTGGCCCTCAACTCAGTGTCCAAGGATTACCAATTTTTTGTCCAGAGTATCATGGACAAAGAGAACTTGTCGGACTGGGAGTCAATGTGGGCAGTTCTTCAGCAAGAAGAGATGCGGAGAGACTTACTCAAGTGTCAACTTGAGGGCGACAGCAGCAGCAATTCGAAGATCAAGGAGGAGGAAGAGAATGCGGCCCTTGCATCAAAGGGGCAGCAAGAGCAGCGCAGGAGGAAGAAGGATTTGTCTAAGATCAAATGTTTCCGGTATGGCGAGATGGGGCATTACGCCACATTGTGTCCTCTCAAGAAGAGGGACAAGGTTGAGAAACATGATCCTTAGGCCAGAGCAGCGAAGATAGAGGAGGAGGAGCTTGCCATGATTGTTGATATACCTCCAAGAGGGAGGTGGGCTGATTTGGAGTTGTATACCCAGAGATCTACAAGATAGGCAGGATCCTTGAGGAGTCCACCTCTCGGATCATCACCTTGCTACGGAAGCTCAAAACAACAGTAGCGGGATGGACTAGTGCCAGTTGGTGCAAAGGAGTGTTGAAGTGACAGCGCAGTGGTTAGCAGCGCCAGAGTCTGAACAGTGTTGCAGCAGTGCAGAGGGACGCAGTGCAAAGCAGTAGCATCGCAGAGGCTAGTAGCAGTCAGATCTTTGTCACCGAGATGCAGTATACTTGTCCAATTTTGGATGTTTTTCAGTTGGAGAAAACAACTATGATGCAGTGCAGTTGCAGTTGGTAGTGCCAAAGTCAGCACCAACATGGATGCAAAATTCAGAGGGAGTTGCAATACGGATGCAGTGTTGACAGTGGCAATGTCAGCAGCAGTACAAATGCAGCATTTGCGCAAAGTTGATGGACAGAGTGTCAGACATCAGCAACGCAGAGGGAGATGTTTCAGAGTCAGAACACTATGCAGCAAGGCATATTTTTAGAGCACATTCCTCACTAAGAGGGAGTGTTGATTTGGGGTAGCATCGGATGTGCTCTAAGTCTCAAATTTTGTGGAGAGGCTTAGACACATGTATTCTAAATAACCCAAAAAGCATTTGGTCAAATTCCACTCGGATTGTATTCTATAGAAATAATTAATTATTTTTAAAGGGATCCTAAGTCAAAACTTAAGAAAATAAAATAATAGAAGTGTATTAATAGATATGAGTGAGAATGATCTAGAATAAACAGATCAAGTCAAAAGTTAATCTTAGCAGTTGATTAGAGATCTAATCTTGGCCGCTGAATCCTCAACGAGAAGATTATAAGGACATGAAGGGTCATTTAGAAAATGTTGAGATTTTGGAGTAGCATCGGGTGTGCTCTAGCTCCAAAACTTTGTGAAAGGGCTAGAACACACGAGATCTCCAAGACCCGGAAAGCGTTTGGAGAAATTTCATCTGGTGTATGAATTATTCAAATAATTATTTTTTTTAATGACGACCCTAAGTCTAACTTAGGGAAATAAAAAAATTAAAGTGAATTAATTTACACATGTGATGAAATGTTCTAAGTGACGTGGATCAAGCAGTCTTTTAATCCGAGCCATCGATTAGAGATTAGATCACAGTCGTTGGTTTCCTAATGAGAAAAGTATAAGAAAAGGGCTTGAGGTCAATTGGAGGAACACACACACATTGCAAAGCACTGAATGCTAAGTTGAATTTCTACGACAGGGTTTGCTGAGGAATTCGAAGTGAGTTTGCAGTGCAATGAGGGGGAGAGATCGGCAAGGGATGATTTGATTCGAGGCCGAGAATATAGCAGCAGAGAAGAAGTTTGTACTAGGCAGCGCAAAGGCTAGCCAGAGGGACGCAGTCCAGCCAACACCACCCAGAAGACTGCGCAGAGGCTGCGTAAGCCCAGCCAAGGTGACGCAGACCCAGCCAGCGCAGCACAGCACAGCACTAGCCAAGATGACGTAGGCCCAGCCAGGGCAGTGCAGAGGCAGCGCAGCACTAGTTAGGGTGACGCAGTGGGGACGTTGGCCAGTAGGCGCTGACACAGAGGCTGTAGAGGCTGCGCTAAGGGTTCCAGTGGGCTAGAAAGGGCTCGAATTCGTAATTCCCCGGAGAGGGTTGGATCAGCCATATTTTCTGTCTCCGAGCGAAAGGTACAACTACCGTATAATTTCTCTGTAAGGCAGACCGTTTCTGGTGCCTATATAATTGTATTCAGATTCTGCATAATAATTAAACCCTCTAGAGCTGTTGCACCGGTTTTCCCGCATTGGGTTTTTCTAGGGACATTTGTCCAAAAAATGTGTGTAATTTTGTCGCATGTGCGTGTTGTTCAGTAAATGATCTGTAGATGTGTAGATTGCAGTTTGTATTTCCTTTAGTGTTTTTCTGAATATTCAGATTAATAACTTGTTAATTAATCAAACAAGTAGGTGAAGTAGATCAAGACACTGCAGTAGGGTTTCTGTTTTGAAACTTTCACATGGTATCAGAGCATTACAGATCAAGTTGATCCACCAGCAGAGCGGCTGAAGATAATTGTTGCAGGAAGGGCAGCTGAAGCAGCAAAGATCCAGAAAAGGGCAGCACAGCACCAAGAGGGACGCAGCCTAGCCAGGCTTACGCAGAGGCTGATGCAGGGACAGCGCAGAGCCTTCCAGAGAGACGCAGGGGCAGCCTACGCTGTGCGGAGCCAGTCTCCTAATGCAGAGGCCAGCCAGAGGAACGTGTTGACCGTTGGAGTGGCACCTAATGATAATGAGAAGATTCCATGCCCAAGGATGAACCAGAAGACATTTGTACCATTAGATATCATCGGATATCATCAGTTCAACAGAGTTTTTGAACTCTACTTCTATTTCTCAACATCTTTCTCTGATTCACAGATTCCACGTCCTACGGGGAATTGTAATAAGTGATTCTAGTAATGATGAATTTGAGTCAATATTGAGTCTGTAACAGGCCTAGGATGTTGCGACTCGATCAACAAGCGAGTACACCTTGGAGTGTTTTTTTTTTCTTGGTTAATTATTCTTTCTTTTTAACGGCGAATAATTTTCTAAGTTTTTTCACTCATTGCATTGCCCCAAAGCCAGGGTGACGGCTTGAAGGTTGAGCCCCTGACGCATCTTAGAGTCTAGAGTGAATTTATATTACCATACTACATCACACAAAAAATTTCGTGGAATTTGGTTAGGTCTAAGTAGTAATTTTTTTATTTTTTAGATTTCCCGCAAGTCAAAAACTACTATTAAATTTCTAATTGGATTGTAATAAGTGTTGTCTAGAGAAATTGTATTGTGTATGAGTAATCAAAATTACACCTCTCATCCTCAACTTTCTACTATGACACACTTTGAGGGGTTAATAATGAGTTATGAACCCTCAAAATCCACATTTCCTAAGTTTAGTCGAAATTGTGGCATTTAATTAGGCTAGAATTAAATAAAATAGAGAGAAATAAATTATTCCATGTGACAAAATGATGTGGAAATTACTTGGAAATTATCCTAAGTCAAAAGTTGAGTCAACAAACATGTGGAGGATGACTTAGCACTTTGCATGATTAATTCATAATTTATTTATGTAAAATCGAATTTTCCAGAGACAAAGCAGCATTTACACTCAAGAAAAATCGAATTTACTAGAGGTAGTTGAGCATAAAAGAAATGTTCTACTAGATCAGTTGACTAAAGACCAAGTGGGGACCTCTTCTCACGAGCTATCTGGAGTGCGACAACACTCAACACTGCACGCAGAGGACATACGCTATTTGGACTGCGCAGTCACTCAAAGCCACCACACAGTTCTCAGGGACCTATGCAGAAGATCACTGGGGTCAACTATAAGTACGGTTTCAGTTGGTTCGAGTTTGTTGTCACGGACTCAGTGTAGCATGGGACTTCCTCTGCCTTATGGATAAGTTCACTGGGTCATTTGGGAATTCGATTTCCTCAGGTGTGAACAAAGTAATTCGATTTTGCTTTGGGTGTCTCAGTCTTCTCCATAACTTGGCTTACCTTTACTCAGGTTTTGCTTCAAGTTCACTTCTCACATGCATTCGTCCTTGGGAATTGCTCCTGAATCTCTATATAACAAATCCATTGGCTATTGTATCGTATCATGTTATGAGCTATGGGGCTTGAGGAAACTCTGCCATTTTTGTGTATCAATAAAATCAAGACTTTGGGGTTGTTTAGCAGATGTTCTCCTAGCGCTATGAGGTGATTTTTTTCCATACTATTGCTATTGTATTTGAATTCGTTTACATGCTTGATCAGTATTAGTTTACATATACCATCTAGCTTGGATTGATGCGTGCAAGTTATCTTGCATGCATCATTGATTTAGAGTATTATTCTAGAAATTAGCTTGCCAAGTCATTTTCGGAGGAATGTTTGGTTTATCTATTTCATTATGATGCTCTAATCCTTTTACAGACTGATATTTGTTTAAGTGTATAGGGAAGATCTATTCGTATTGTGTGCAGGAAATCCATCCGGGCGTGAAAGAAGTCTCAAATAGATCAACTCACTCCTAGATTCAAAGCGATCCAAGACTCAGCTACTTTCAACCCCAAGTTTTGCATCAAAGGAAGACAAAGAGGGAGTTTCTCGTTCTCTAGCTACTTGATCATCTATTTCCAATTCTAAAATCTAAAAATTTCCATTTGTAAAGCATCTTAAAGTCATATTTGCTACTTCAAGAGCGTTTTTCTAAACTAGGAAAGAATGGGGGTTCGCTCACATTCATTGGGCTAGTGCCTTTGTATATTAAGTTTTACTTTAGAACCTTTCTATCTCAGCCTAACATCGCAGCCCACAAGCTTAAGCATGAAAAGCGAGCAGCTTGAGGAAAAGATGGCAAAAAACAATTGATCCTCCTTGCATTCGAAGGCTTCCATTACTTCAAAATCGAGTTTTAGGGAGGTCATAAGCACCTTTGGGACAACAACAAACTTGATCTTTGTCGTGGGCCTTGGAACCTTGAAAAAATCATATTTTAAAGGTTTTCTCCATACGTTGTGTTGTCAATTTTTGAGGGGATTAAGCCTTTTTCCTAGCTCTTTATTCGTAGAAGGACCTCATTTTGGGCAGCCTTCTTAAAGGTTGTTTTCCTCACTTGTAATCAGTAATAAAATAACTTTTGTTGCTTGAGGGAGCTTGGGAAATTTTTTCCATGGTATCCCCCTTCCTTGGTTGAAGAGGAAGGAATTTCTTGGGTGGATTGATTCATTTTCTAATTTTCGTTTTATGCATGCTAATGAATTAACAACTAATGCACTGTACATCCATCTAACTAAATTTCGGTTAAATTAAACTTACATGTATAAACCCCAATGCTACAAACTTGAGCAAAATCTTTTTTTATGTGTAAGCAAATTCGCATGGTTGGCAAAATTCAATTGATTTAATGTTTATGCTTCTTGCATGTTGAGGAACCATTGAAGCACCCTTTTTTATAAGAACTTATTTCATTCCACTTGCCATTAAATGCTACAACACACATAAAACTATTGTTTCTCTCAAAATTTGGTTTATTATTGCGAGTAAGCACCATCTCATCTCTTGTGGAAAATTTGCATGTATCATTTAAATGAGATTAATCAACATTCATTTCACACAAGCAACTCATCAAAACTTACCTCTAACATAAGCTGGTTGTATAGACATCTAGGGACCCTCTACTCCCCTATTGACTCCTCACTGTGAGATCCATATAATTTGGGCGAGGGTGAGGTATGGGGATTGAAAAGTTGATTTGAAATATTTGTTGTAGAGTAAGTTTAACTAAAATGAACCAAAAGCACTCTTCATCAGATTTCTCTTTTTATGGTTGTTGATCTCATGCAAGTAGTGTGATGCATACTTTCTATATTTGCAAAGTTTAATTTCATCTTCAACATCTAAATTTTTTGTTGCTTATAACTATGACAAAATATGTTTAAATGTTGTGATTTGGTTATTCTGTAATCATTTTTATCCTGCAAATATCTTGTGTTGACATCTTTTGTTTCCATTTCAAGATTATTGTGTTCTCATCTCTTTGAGCATTATTCTTGAGCACGTTATTTAAGGCACTGGTTTAATGGTTTGATATTATTATTTCAAAGCTACACATAAAATGTTCATAAATATTTAAAAGTGATCCAATTTCACTATAACAATTCTCCTAAAAACTCAACATCTTTAACTTAGTTTTTCTATTAGGGACCACCCCCCATAGCTAACTTAGGAGATAGCTTAAACAGAGAGAGCTAGGACTCGAGAGTAGGTGACAGCCCTTTCTCTGAATTCCTTGCCACCAACCACATCTTGTGAGGTTGAAAGCTTTTTCCACTAGCTTGTAGTTAGGTGTAGGCGGCAAGGAGGCTATAACATATTTTAGCGCCACTGCCGGGGACAAGTCTTCTTGTGCCTAGGAAAACAACTGACTTTAAGTTTTGGCATATTTGAATTTTAGATTTGGATTCTTGCTCAAGTGGCGACTCCACTCAATTCTAATTTTGCAAGAGTCTCTACTAGGAGAAATTCGAGTGGTCTAGTTAGCCCCTCTTCTGATCCTAAAAGGGTTTTTAGAGAGAGGTTAAATAGACTTTCTCATAGTAAAGCTCTTGCTAGTCTTGGGCAAGAGGCTATTTCTGACATTCATTTGTTGTTGCAAGAACAAGTTAAGCCTAACATCATGAATGATCTTTTTGCTCCTTGTAACTTTACTAACATTAATGGCTATCCTCACAATATCCCTAACAAGGCTATTGAAAGGTTGCTTTCTTTTCAAGGTAACAATGCCATTAGCGTTGCATCACATGTGAAGAACTTTAATGTCTGCATCTTTAAGTGGTGTAACGTTGTTAACCATGAGGATGTAAAGATGAGGCTTTTTGTTCTCTCTTTAGAAGAAGATGCTCTTGATTGGTTCAATGAGCAACCTACGAACTCATATGATTCCTTGCAAACAATTGTTAATGCTTTCATGGGAAAGTACGGAGAGAGAAGAGAGAATAGTCATATGATCAATTCCATTAGCACCATAAAGAAAAACGAGAATGAAACTACGGAGGAATTTAACAAAAGATTCAATGAATTGGTTAAAAGCATGCCTGCAACTGTTAAACCTTCGGATGAATTTCTCTTATGCTCATATTTAGATGTTTTTGGTGTGGATACCGCTTATGAGTTGAGGAAGGAACCTACAACTTTGGGTATAGCTCAAACGGAAGCCTTGAAAATAGAGAGGGCTAGAAAGCAATCAAGAAAATCTGAGATTCTTGGTTTCACTAGAGGGCCATCCAAATCTAATGATTCCAAAAGCAAGGCCAAGGAAGACACTACACATGATTCTATTAAGGAATTAACTCAACTCATCAAGAGCATGGAAGAAAACCACACTAAAGAAATGCAAGCCATGCAAAGTAGGTTGGTGGCCATGGAAAAATCACAAGTGCAAAGATTCCAACCTTAGCCAAATAATGGATGGCAAAAGAATAAAGGCTCTCAACAAGATTATAGGCCTCCAAATCCATTGGAATCCACCAACATGGTCAATCAAATCCCCTCTTTTTGTAGGCCATATAATGAGTTCCATGAAGAAGCCACATGCCCATATGCAAAGAGAATTATGGAAGGTAGCATGTTGGGAGATGAACATGTAGGAACTAGTGGTCAAATCAATATGTTCTCCATGGAAGATCAAATATACACCATTGAAAGTGATCAAGAGATTGACCATAGTCCTAATCATTTTGGGGTCGACCATATGATTGCAAAAATTGACAAAGTCACTAAGATTTTTTGGGGAAAAGCATACATCTGGACAAATTCTTGCTATGGAAAAACAAAAAGGGATGACTTATCAGAGAAGAGATATTCAAGACTGGAATAATCATAGAAATTTTTCTCCTACTACTTCAGAATTAAATTTTGACTTGGGCAAATGGGTGAATAATGCAAAGGTTTCTATCCCAGTGATGGAGCTTTTAAAGATACCATCTCAAAGGGCCAAGTTACTAAGTGCAATTGAGGCTACTCAAAGGGAAGAAAAGCCTAATAATGAACCAGAAGATGAAGAAATTGTATTGAAAAGTATGAACTGTTATGTGGGGAATGAAGATCATCTGCCATTTTATGTTTCTTTGATAGTGAATGATCGTCTTTTACACAACTGCATGCTTGATTCGGGGGTTTTATTCAAATGTCATGACCAAGAAAGTCATGGAGCAACTGAATTTAAGGGTATCTACGCCCTTTCACAACATATGTTCAATGGATTCTAAAAGAATTGAAGTGTGTGGGATAATTAAAGATTTACAAGTTTTCCTAGCTACATACTCAGACAAAATAATGACTATGGATATTGTTGTGATAGATGTTCCTAATTCATGGGGAATGCTCCTATCAAGAAAATGGGCATCAGATTTAGGTGGTAGCCTTCAAATGGACTTGTCATATGCCACCATCCCCATGCCACATAATAACTTTGTCAAACTTGATCGGGATTTAGAGAAAACTTATCATGTTGAGGATCCAAGGAAACCCAACAATGAGATTATCTATAGATAATGCTAGACAGGAAGTGATGTTGTGTTGACAAATTTTCTTCCCCCCTTAACAGAACAAATTCAAAACAAAGAGATTAGGCATAGCTCAAAAAGCGGGGGTACTTCAAATCTTCCATCAGAGCATTTTCAAGACAGAGTTGTAACATTGACAGTAATTGTGTCAAATTTGGGTACCAAAGGACAAGTGGTTCCCTAAGGCCTTGATCTTTGGCTTAGGGAAAAGTGTCTACTTTATTTGCACTTTTTCTCTTAAAGTGACTTTATAAGTGGAAAAGTCAATCTCATTTTAAAGTGACTTTATAAGTGATAAAGTTACATTCTAATTTTAAAGTGACTTTATTAAAGTCAATAAAAAATTAGAAGGTTGAAAAGTGATTATGGAAATAAAAGGCTAAGTGGGTTTTTAATTAAGTGCGTGAGTTAAAAAAATAGAAAGTGAGAATTAAATGCACATTTATTCTCATCCCTAGATCTAAATGAATCTCAGCCATTAGATCTTAGGGTTACCCAAAAGGTCATTTAAGGTAAAAGGAGAGGAGAAGAAGAAAAGATCAATTCAGTCTTTCATGAGCATTTGAAAGAAAGAGAAGAGAGAGCAAGAAGTGAAGGAAAGCAGAATACTTTGGCACGCATCCCAATGAGACATTTCAACAGTCCGTACAGCAGCATTTATTTGCCACACTTTCCAAGGTAGAATCCGTACATCGTCTTTGGCATGCATTTCGAGGACCATACAGCACAGAAATCGAGGGAGAAATTACAACAGGTTAAAGGCACAAATTTCTAGGCAATCTTGGCATGAAAATTGAGGAGAAAGACAGTCGTACATTTTTTGTACAAACCGTATGATCGTACTGCAATTTCTGGGCACGGTTTTCAAGGCAGACCGTACAGCATTTAATGCTGTTAATTTTCTACTATTAATTATGTTTTGTTGTTGGCACATTTTCCGAGGTGGAATTCAAGCACAAAAATCAAGATAAGTTGTAATTTGTGGTTCTCGGAATTTTTATTGTGTATTTCAGTTTCTCTGTAAAAGGATTTTCAGAAATAAAGAAGAGCTCTCAAACTAGTTTTCCCCAAGAGTTGTAGGGGGTTTTCCAGGGTCACATTGACCAAAAATCACTGTCAGTGTGGTTGTTATATTTTTGTTGTGTTTTATTTCTGCATTTTCCAGCAGTGGTGAAATCTCCAAATTTGTGTTTTCACAAATTATTGTCATTTCCAGATTTTAGAATTTTTATCATGCTTGGATTTAAAACTAAATGCATGGAGTGATAAGGAAAACTGATAACCGGAGTGGGGAGTGAAATTTCTACATTGTATCAGAGCTTAGTTCGCTGAAAATTGCATTTTGGGACAAGTAGTGAAAAATTACAGCACGTTGATTTTTACACAGAAAACTGAAAACATTTACCAAATTTGAAATTTCAGTTTGATAGGACAGTGAATCATGTCTTTGGGTTTGAGGGTTGAAGACAAGTTAGATGGGCAGAGTAACTACAATGCAGGGAGGGAGAGAATCCAGAGCATCTTTGAGGAAGCAAAAGTCTGGGGCATTATGGTACATATCACACAGCACTCAATAGCAGTACCTGCTGACCCTGTACAGTTAGCAGAGTTCAACAAAAAGAATGCTAAGGCCAAAATATTGATTTTGGATGGAGTCAAAGATAATGTCATTGCTCATGTGAGAGGAAAGACTTATGCACATGAAATGTGGACAGCCTTGACCAGTCTTTACCAAAGCTCAAATGAAAACAGGGAGATGGTCCTAAAGGAGAAACTGAAGGCCATTAAAATGGATAAAGCTGACAGCACTACAGCATGCCTCACAAAGATCACTTCAGTGAGAGATGAGTTGGCAGTCGTAGGAGAGACCATTGCACCCACTGAGTTGGTGAGGATTGCTTTGAATGGTCTTCCCAAGACTTGGGAGAGTTTTGTGGATGGTATTGTTGCACGTGAGAACCTTCCCGGATGGAAAAGGTTGTGGGATGATTGCATTCAGAATGAGATCAAAAAGAACCATCTTGGAGCAGCTAAATAGGGGGAGGAGGATGACAATGTGGCATTGTTGGAAAAAGGCAAGAAGGGCAAAGAAAAGAAGCAAGTTTCCACCAGTGGAGGCAAAGGCAAAGGTAAAGGTAAGCAGCAGAACAAAGAGAAGGACTATTCCAAAGTCAAATGTTGGAATTGTCAAAAGTTGGGACACTATGTTGTTGTGTGCCCAGGGAAGAAGAACAAGAAGGGGAAAGAGAAAACCATGGCAACTTCTGCAAAAATAGAGGGTTTCTCAGAGAGCTTTGATCAGGAGTTTGGGTTCATAGCTTGTGAGGCCTCTAGTGCAGTATCACCTGCCATACAGGTTCAAAGGGAGTATGCACTCTCCACTACTAGCAAAGCATTATCTAGCATTTGGTATGTTGACAGTGGAGCTTCTCGTCATATGTCAGGAGTCTGGGAGTACTTCTCAGAGCTTTCAGAGAGTGATACTGATATGGAGGTAGTACTTGGTGATGACAGCATTGTTAGAGCAGTCGGTGTGGGGACATTGACATTTGATATGGAACCCAAACCTCCCTTGAAAGTGTCAGATGTTCTCTATGTGCCTGGAATGAAAAAGAACCTGATATCCGTCTCAACACTTGAGGACAGAGGGTATGAGGTGTTGTTCAGGAGAGGGCAGGTGCTTATATATCCTAGGGGAACTCCAGCTGCTTCATCTAGAGTGATTGGTGTGTGCCATGCCAAGGTGTACAAGTTCTCATTCCAGCCCCTGATGGCATTGAGTAGCAACACCCGAGATAGGACCGACAGCAGATCTAGCAGTTCAGAGTTGTGTGAGATTTGGCATCGCATGATGGGGCACATTTATCATGGGGCCTTGAGGACCTTGCGGGAGATCACCATTGGTCTGCCAAATTTCAGTTCGGATCACCTTGATGTATGTAGAGGATGTGCTATGGGGAAGTTTGCCAAATCCCCTTTTCCCAGCAGTGACAGTAGAGCGACGGGGATCCTTGACTTGATTCATTCCGATGTGAGTGGTCGGATGTCTCATGTATCCTTGAGTGGCTATGAGTATTATGTTTTATTCATTGATGACCACTCCAGGAAGACCTGGATTTATTTCTTGAAGACCAAGAGTGAGGTATTCAAGCAGTTTCAAGAGTTCAAAGCTCTTGTGGAGACACAGACAGGTAGGAAGATCGAGGTGCTCAGGTTGAATAATGGAGGTGAGTACACCCTTGGTGAGTTTGTGGATTTTTGTGTTGAGGCAGGCATTAGGAGGGAGTTCACGATTCCTTACAACCCCTAGCAAAACGGGGTGGCAAAGAGGAAGAACAGATCCATTGTAGGGGTTGCCAAAGCCATGCTTCACGATCAGGGGTTACTTTTATTTTTGTGGGTAGAGGCCTGCAATACTGTTGTGTACTTGCAGAACAGGAGTCCACATCGTGCTTTGGGGAATGCGACTCCAGAGGAGGCTTTTTCTGGGAAGAAGCTTGATGTTGGGCACTTTCGTATATTTGGGTGCCTTACATATTCTTATGTCCCCAAGGAGAAGAGAACCAAGCTAGAACCTACTGCAAACAAGGGAATCTTTGTGGGTTATAGCAAGACCTCGAAAGCTTACCGGATTTGCATTCCTGCGAAGAGGAAAGTGGTTCTCAGACGAGATGTAAAGTTCTAGGAGAGAGCTTTATGGAGATCACAAGAGTTGCATTATCTAGAGTCACCAGACCCTTAGGAGCAGCTTTGTCAGTCACAAGGATCCAGTGCACAGGGTGCAGGAGGTCAAGGATCAGGAGGTACATCCATTACAGTTTCAGGTCCATCAGTGAGCAGTGGCTCTCAGAGTCAGGTGGGTGGTTCTTCGAGCAGCATGCAGGGCAGTCCATAGAGCAGTTCACAGAGTAGTCCACTGATGGACAGCTCGCATGCTACTTTAGCTTCTACAGGCACATGTACAGTTATGAGGTCAGTTGGCAGGCCCTCAGGAGTTCAGGGTTCTGATGTTGATGAGGATTCTTTCACTCCGGTGGAAGAAGTATGCTCAGGGAAGAGGAATCCCAAGTGGCTTCAAGACACCTTGCGCGAGGCCATATCAGTTGCTAGGCCAAAGAGACAGGTCAGAGAGAGTAGACCACCTGAGCAGTTATGTAGTTACATGGCATTGGTAACAAGCATTGTTGACTCCGAGCCTTCTAGTTATGAGGAGGCAACCAGCCAGCAGGTCTGGAGAGAGACCATGATGGAGGAGTATTCTTTTATTATGAAGAACGATGTCTAGGAGGTAGTGCCTAGGCCTAAAGGTAAATCAGTTATTACTTCCAGATGGCTCTACAAGATAAAGCATGCTACAGATGGCAGCATAGAGAAGATCAAGGCTCGGTTTGTGGCGAGAGGGTTCTCACAGGTAGAGGGAGTTGACTATGAGGAGACCTTCGCTCTCGTGGCCCGGTATACATCTATTCGCTCCATTATATCGATTGCAGCAGAGATGGGTTGGAAGATCCACCAAATGGATGTGAAAATTGCCTTTCTCAATGGCTTCCTTCAAGAGGAAGTCTATATTGAGCAGCTGCATGGGAAGGAGTCCCATGTATGCAGATTGAAAAAGGCACTCTATGGCCTGAAGCAAGCTCCTAGAGCTTGGTACTCTCGGATTGATACATACTTGCAACAATTGCGTTTCACAAAGAGTGAGGTTGATCCGAACCTATACTTCATTGTGGTAGGTGAGGAGCCTCTCATTCTGGTGTTGTATGTGGATGACTTGGTCATCACTGGTGCAGAGAGACTCATTGAGGGCTGCAAGAGAGATCTTGCTTCAGAGTTTGAGATGAAGGATATCGGCTTGATACATTATTTTCTGGGATTGGAGGTGTGGCAGGAGGAGGGGCATTTCTTCCTGAGACAGGGGAAGTACATTGTGGATATTCTTAGCAGATTTCACATGGAGAACTGCAAACCCATGTCTACACCTATGATCACTAACTGGAAGAAGCTTCACGCTTCAGATTCCGAGTTGGTGGATCCTACTCCATAGAGACAGCTGATTGATTCATTGATGTATTTGGTCAACACTCGACCATATATATGTTTTGCAGTTAACACTATGAGTCAGTTCGTGTGTGAGCCCAGGAGAGTGCACTAGGTGGCTGCAAAACACATTCTTCGTTACTTGCAGGGTACTGTGGATTTTGGTCTGGATTATAGACAGGGTGATGGAGTGAGACTAGTAGGGTACACTGATTCAGAATGGGCAGGTTGTGCTTCAAATAGTAAGAGTACTTGAGGGAGTTGTTTTGGATTGGGTTCAGCAGTTGTGTCGTGGTTCAGCCGGAAACAACAGTCAGTTGTATTGAGCTCAGCAGAGGCAGAGTATATGGCTGCTAGTTTGGCTAGTTGTGAGGCCATATGGCTTCGCAAGATATTGTTTGGTCTATTTGGTCAGGCATTGAGACCTTCTATGATTTACTGTGATAATCAAAGTTGCATAAAACTCACGGAAAATCCAGTTTTTCAAGACAAGTCAAAGCATATCGAGATCAAGTATCACTTTATTCGAGACTATGTCCAAAAGGGAGCAGTCAAGCTTGAATTCATTTCCATAGATGAGCAAGTAGCGGACATTTTCACTTAAGCCTTACCATGGAGCAAACATGTCTATTTCAGAGACAAGATGGGAGTGTTAAGGAACACTTTCCTCGGTAAGAGGGAGTGTTAAATTTGGGTACCAGAGGACAAGTGGTTCCCTAAGGCTTTGATCTTTGGCCTAGGGAAAAGTGTCCACTTTATTTGCACTTATTCTCCTAAAGTGACTTTATAAGTGGTAAAGTCAATCTAATTTTAAAGTGACTTTATAAGTGATAAAGTTACATTCTAATTTTAAAGTGACTTTATTAAAGTCAATGAAAAATTAGAACGTGAAAAAGTGACTATGGAAATAAAAGGCTAAGTGGGTCTTTATTTAAGTGGGTGTGTTAAAAAAATAGAAAGTGAGAATTAAATGCACATTTATTCTCATCCCTAGATCTAAATAAATCTCAGCCATTAGATCGTAGGGTTACCCAAAAGGTCATTTAGGGTAAAAGGAGAGGAGAAGAAGAAAAGATCAATTCAGTCTTTCATGAGCATTTGAAAGAAAGAGAAGACAGAGCAAAGAGAAAATTTCTGAGCAGGTAGGAAGTGAAGGAGAGCAGCAAACTTTGGCACGCATCCCAGGGAGACATTTCAGCAGTTCGTACAACAGCATTTATTTGCCACACTTTCCAAGGCAGAATTCGTACAACAGCGTTTGGCACGCATTTCGAGGACCGTACAGCACAGAAATCGAGGGAGAAATTACAGCAGGTTAAAGGCACGAATTGCGAAGCAAGTTGGGCACAAAAATCGAGAGACATTTGTACGTTTTCGTACAATCTGTACGGTCGTACTGCAATTTCTGGGCATGGTTTTCGAGCCAGACTGTACAACATTTAATGTTGTTAATTCTCCGCTGTTAATTTTGTTTTGTGGTTGGCACATTGTTCGAGGCAGAGTTCAAGCACAGAAATCGAGATAAGTTGTAATTTGTGGTCGCTGGAATTTTTACTATGTATTTCAGTTTCTCTGTAAAAGCATTTTCAGAAATAAAGAGCTCTCAAACTAGTTTTTCTAGGGTCACATTGACCAAAAATACTGTGTCATTTTCTGTGTGGCTGTTATATTTTTGTTGTGTTTTATTTATGCATTTTCCAGCAGTGGTGAAATCTCCAAATTTGTGTTTTCAGAAATTATTGTCATTTCCAGATTTTAGAATTTTTATCATGCTTGGATTTAAAACTAAATGCATGGAGTGATAAGGAAAACTGATAACCGGAGTGGGCAATGAAATTTCTACAAATTTCATCATCATCGTCATCGAAACTAACCAAGAAGAAAAGAAAAAAAACGAAAAAAGAAAAAGGATATAAAAATTGAACCACCAGTTTTGAGCAGGATCAAGCCTCAACGCGTCAAAAGTCGAAAAAAGGAAAGGAAGAGGTGTGGTATATCTGATAGCCACAAACAGGTTAACATTGGGATAAGTCATAGTCCCATGATAGTCATAATTGGACAAGGCACATTAGAGAAAGAGCCTATGGGTTTGCTTGTGAGTAGGAAGGTTCTCAATATGGATTTCAACGAAGACATTTGATGCCATAGGGCATCTTGTGTATCATATTCCTAACCCTATCTCTTGTAAATTTTGTTTAAGTAGTTTTATTTCATGAATAAATTGTTATTTATGTTTCCTATAATAAATTTCCATTTTTGTACTTAATTTTATTTGATGTTATTTTGAATGGATACTGCTAATATATATCTTTGGTTGGTGGATGCAGATTCCAGGTCCTTGCACACTATCACTTCATATCTAGCATGCATCCCCATATGGAGCCAAATGTTGACCACTGGAGTGGCACCTGATGATAATGAGAAGACTCCATGCCCAAGGATGAACCAAAAGACATTTGTACCCTCAGATATCATCAATTCAACAGAGTTTTTGAACTCTACTTCTATTTTTCAACATCTTTCTCTAATGCACAGATTCCACGCCCTAAGGGGAATTGTAATAAGTATTACTAGTAATGATGAATTTGAGTCAGTATTGAGTCTATAACAAGCCTAGGATGTTGGGACTCGATCAGCAAGCGAGTACACTTTTGAGTGTTTTTTTTACTTGGTTAATTATTCATTTTTAGCAGCGAATAATTTTCTAGGTTTTTTCACTCATTGCATTGCCCCAAAGCCGGGGTGACAACTTGAAGGTTGAGCCCCTGACGCATCTTAGAGTCTAAAGTCAATGTATATTACCATACTACATCACACAAATTTTCGTGGAATTTGGTTAGGTCTAAGTAGTAATTTTTTTATTTTTTAGATTTCCAGCAAGTCAAAAACCACTATTAAATTTGTAATTGGATGGTAATAAGTGTTGTCTATAGAATTCCTATGGGGTATGAGTAATCAAAATTACACCTCTCACCCTCAACTTTCTAATATGACACACTTTGAGGGGTTAATAATGAGTTATGGACCCTCAAAACCCACATTTCCTAAGTTTAGTGGAAATTGTGGCATTTAATTAGGCTAGAATTAAATAAAATAGAGAGAGAGAAATTATTCCATGTGACAAAATGACGTGGAAATGACTTGGAAATTATCCTAAGTCAAAATTTGAGTCAACGGACATGTGGAGGATGATTGAGCACTCTGCATCATTAATTCATCATTTATTTATGCAAAATCAAATTTTCCAGAGACAAAGCAGCATTTACACTCAAGAAAAAACAAATTTACAAGAGGCAATTGAGCATAAAAGGAATATTCTACTGGATCGGTTGACTAAAGACCAAGTGGGGACCTCTTTTCACGAGCCATCTGGAGTGCGACAGCACTCAACACTACACTCCGAATATTTACGCTATTTGGACTGCGCAGTCACTCGGAGCCACCACGCAATTCTCAGGAACCTACGCCGAAGATCACTAGGGTCAGCTACAGGTACGGTTTCAGTTGGTTTGAGTTTGCAGTCACGGACTCAGTGTAGCATGGGACTTCCTTTGGCTTATGGATAAGTTCACTAGATCACATGGGAATTCGATTTCCTCAGGTGTGCAAAAAGAAATTTGATTTTGCTTTGGGTGTCTCAGTCTTCTCCATATGGAACTTGGCTTACCTTTACAAAGGTTTTGCTTCAAGTTCACTTTTCACATGCATTCGTCCTTGGGAATTGCTCCTGAATCTCTATATAACAAAGCCATTGGCTATTGTATCGTATCATGTTATGAGCTATTGGGCTTGAGGAAACTCTATCATTTTTGTATATCAATAAAATCAAGACTTTAAGGTTGTTTAGCGGATGTTCTTTTGGTGTTATGAGGTGATTTCTTTCCATACTATTGATATTGTATTTGAATTCGTTTACATGCTTGATCAGTATTAGTTTACATTTGTCATCTAGCTTGGATTGATGCGTGCAAGCTATCTTGCATGCATCATTGATTTAGAGTATTATTCTAGAAATTAGCTTGCCAAGTCATTTTCAGAGGAAAGTTTGGTTTATCTATTTCATTATGATGCTCTAATCCTTTTGCAGACTAATATTTGTTTAAGTGTATAGGGAAGATCTATTCGTATTGTGTGCAGGAAATCCATCCAGGCGTGGGAGAAGTCTCAAATAGAACAACTCACTCCTAGATTCAAAGTGATCCAAGACTCAGCTACTTTTAACCCCAACTTTTGCATCAAAGGAAGACAAATAGAGAGTTTCTCGTTCTCTAGCTACTTGATCATCTATTTCGAATTCTAAAATCTAAAAATTTCCATTTGAAGAACGTCTTAAGGTCATATTTGCTACTTCAAGAGCGTTTTTCTAAACTAGGCAAGAATGGGGATTCGCTCCCATTCTTTGGGCTAGTGCCTTTGTATATTAAGTTGTACTTTAGATCCTTTCTATTTCAGCCTAACGTTTGATTTTCTTTCGCAGCCCGCAAGCTTGAGCATGAAAAGCGAGGAGTTTGAGGAAAATATGGCAAAAGGCAATTGATCCTCCTTGCATGTGAAGGCTTCCATTACTTTAAAATCGAGTTTTAGGGAGTCAGTAAGCACCTTTGGAACAGCAGCAAACTTGATCTTTGTCGTGGGCCTTGGAGCTTTGAAAAATTCATATTTTGAAGGTTTTCTCCATAAATTGTGTTGTCAATTTTTGAGGAGGGAATTAAGCCTTTTTCCAAGCTCTTTATTCGTAGAAGGACCTCCTTTTGGGCAGTCTTCTTAAAGGTTGTTTTCCTCACTTGTAATCAGTAATAAAATAACTTTTGTTGCTTGAGGGAGCTTGGGATATTTTTCCCATGGTATCCCCCTTCCTTGGTTGAAGAGGAACGAATTTCATAGGTGGATTCATTCATTTTCTAATTTTCGTTTTATGCATGCTAATGAATTAACAACTAATTCACTCTACATCCATCTAACTAAATTTCGGTTAAATTAAACTTACATGCATAAGCCTCAATGCTATAAACTTGAGCAAAATCTCTTTTTATGTGTGAGCAAATTCGCATGGTTGGCAAAATTCAATTGATTTAATGTTTATGCTTCTTGCATGTTGAGGAACCATTGAAGCACCATTTTTTAAAAGAACTTATCTCATTCCACTTTCCATTAAATGCTACAACACACATAAGACTATTGTTTCTCTCAAAGTTTGGTTTATTATTGCGAGTAAGCACCTTCTCATCTCTTGTGGAAAATTTGCATGTATCATTTAAACGAAATTAATCAACATGCATTTCACACAAGCAACTCATTAAAACCTACCTCCAACATAAGTTGGTTGTATAGACCCTTAGGGACCCTCTACTCTCCTATTGACTCCTCACTGCGAGATCCACATAATTTGAGCGAGGGTGAGATCTGAGGATTGAAGAGTTGATTTGAAATATTTGTTGTAGAGTAAGTTTAACTAAAATGAACCAAAAGCACTTTTCATCACATTTCCCTTTTTATGGTTGTTGATCTCATGCAAGTAGTGTGATGCTTACTTTCTATATTTGCAAAGTTTAATTTCATCTTCAACATCTAAATTCTTGGTTGCTTCTAACAAGACATGTTTAAATGTTGTGATTTGGTTATCTTGTAATCACTTTTATCTTACAAATATCTTGTGCTAACATCTTTTGTTTCCGTTTCAAGATTATTGTGTTCTCATCTCTTTGAGCATTATTCTTGAGCACGTTATTAAAGGCACCAATTGAATAGTTTGATATTATTATTTCAAAGCTGCTCATAAAATGCTCATAAATCTTTAAAAATAATCCAATTTCACTCTTACAATTCTCCTAAAAACTCAAAATCTTTAACTTATTTTTTCTATTAGGGACCACCCCCCATAGCTAACTTAGGAGATAGCTTAAACAGAGAGAGTCGGGAGTAGGTGACAACCCCTTCTCTAAATTCCTTGCCACCAACCACACCTTGTGGGGTTGAAGGCTTTTTCCACTAACTTGTAGGTAGGTGTAGACAGCAAGGAGGCGATAACAGGACGCAGTCCGTGTGGAAGAAATGTTGTGCAGTTTGCCAAAGTCTGGAAGTGCAGCTTCTAATCTTCAGAAGTTGTTGGTGTGGCATAGGTTCTATCAGTGCAGAACAATGCCTAGCAAAGTTGACAAAAGCGGGAGGAGAACAGTCACTCAGCAAATTTGTGCCAAACAGATCTGAGATTCAATCAGGAGGGTGATCGTAGAGGACTGATTCAGGTGTTTTGGGAGAGCATTTCTAGGAGGGAAATCAGTTGTCAAAGGGAGCAGCTAATATAGAGGGTTTCTATCGCCAAGAAACCCAAATCCAGTCTCCTATTGAGTGTTGCAGCAAGAAGAGGGAGAGGAGTACCTATTGACATATTTGTGTTAGATGGCCCCGTACGGACTACATGATCAAGATAGGTTGGACGGTGTATCCAACTTCGCGATCTGGAAGGCCAGAATCATGTCAGTCCTGGAGGAGTACAGCATCAGGGAACACGCAGAAAATGTCATAGATGTGTCGGCTGATGCAAACACTCTACAAAAGTTTAAAAAGAATCAGACACGGGCAAAGCGCTTGATCATGGATGGGGTGAAGGATCACGTGGTCCCACACATTGCAGAGAAGAAGACAACATATGAGGTGTGGAGAGCTCTGACCACGCTGTATCAGGGGAGCTCCGTCCAACGTAAGATGCTTCTGGAGAACCAGATGAGGATGTTCCAGATGCACAAAGGGGAAGAGATAGATCCATTCCTCTCCAGATTGCAGACTATCCGAGATTAGTTTATTGCCATGGGAGCAACTCCGGAAGAAGGACTCTTAGTACGGACAGCCCTGAATGTTGTCACTAATGAGTGGGAGACCTTTGTCCAAAGCATTTTGGGAACTCCCTAATTGGGGTGACATGTGGGCCATCCTTCGACAGGAGGATATTTGACGGATGACCAAGAGGGAATTCAGCAGCGGAAGCAGCAAAGTGAAGGAGGAGGAGGAAGTGGGCGCAACCCTTGCATCAAAGGAACAACGACAACAAGGGAAGAAGAAGAGGGACCTATCAAAGGTCCAGTGCTTTAAATGTGGCGAACTTGGACACTTCGCCAGCACTTGTCCTAAGAGGAAGGACAAGGAATCTTCAGATTCTAAGGCAACAGCAGCTAGAGGCGACAATGGTAGTTAGGATGATGTGGCTATGAGCGCTCATGCGCCTCGAGAGAAGAGATGGGGTGACATTGATCTGTAAAGCAGCCACATAAGGGAGGCAGGATCCTCGAGGTGCCCAGACTCTTGGATCACATACGTTCTGCGGGAGCCTTAAGACAGTAGCGGGATGACTGGAGCACTGGGTGCAGAAGATCATAGTGAAGTAGAGGGCAAAGCTGGGACACTGTAGATGGGAGCAGCGCAATGCAGAGGCAGCAGCAGCGTAGAAGCAGCAACGCAAAGGCTAATGGGACTTTAGTAGTGCAGAGGGGCAGTGCTTACGCAATGCATAGCAGCAGCACCAAAGTGGATTCAAAGAGACAGTGCAGCGCAGCAGCCGAGGGAGCTTCAGTGATGAGATGCAGCCCTATTGACTTGTCTGTCAGTCATTGGGTAGTGGTCCTTCAGTTGCTTACTTCTCATCAACTGAGTTGCAGTGCAGCAGTTAGTAGCACAATGCAGCAATTTGAGAGGGAGTTGCAGTACGGTTGCAACAACGTCGGTGGCAGTGACATGGGCGGCAGTACAGTGTCAGCAGCACAGTGGATGGAGGGCAGTATGCCAAGCATCAGCAATGCAGTGGATGGAGGGCAGCATGCCAAGCATCAGCAGCGCGGAGACCGATGCCAGAGATCAGGGCAATGCTTCAGTGTGGAAGTATTGTTAGAGCACACTCCTCGCTAAGATGGAGTGTTGAGATTTTGGAGTAGCATCCAGTGTGCTCTAGCTCCGAAACTTTGTGGAGTGGCTAAGACACACGAGATCTCCAAGACCCAAAAAGTATTTGGAGAAATTTCATCCGGTGTATAAGTTATTCAAATAATTAATATTTTTTAACGACGACCCTAAGTCTAACTTAGGGAAGTAGAAAAATTAAAGTGAATTAATTTAGACATGTGATGAAATGTTCTAAGTGACGTGGATCAAGCAGTCTTTTAATCTGAGTCGTCGATTAGAGATTAGATCATAGTCATTGGTATCCCAACGAGAAAAGTATAAGAGAAGGGCTTGGGGTCAGTTGGAGAAACACACACACATTGCAAAGCACTGAAGCTAAGTCGAATTTTTGCAGCGAGGTTTGCTGAGGAATTCGAAGTGAGTTTGCAGTGCAGTGAGGGGCAGAGATCGGCAAGGGATGATCTAATCCAAGACCGAGAATACAACAGCCGAGAGGCAGCTTGTACCAGGCAGTGCAGAGGCCAGCCAGAGCAATGCAGTCCAGCCAGCACCACCCAATAGACTACGTAGAGGTTGTGTAAACCCAGCCAGCGCAGCACAGCACCAAACAGGGATACGCGGGCCCAGCCAGCGCAACGCAAAGGCAACGCAGCACCAGTCAGGGTGATGCAGTGGGGACGTTGGCCAGTAAGGGCTGACGCAGAGGCTACAAAGGCAACGTGAAGGGTTCCAGTGGGCCAGAAAGGGCTCGAATTCGTAATTCCTCGGAGAGAGTTGGATTAGCCATATTTTTTGTCTCTGAGTGAAAGGTACAACTGTCGTGTAATTTCTCCGTAAAGTAAACCGTTTCTGGTGCCTATAAAATTGTATTCAAATTCTGCATAATAATAAAACCCTCTAGAGCTGTTGCACTGGTTTTCAAGCATTGGGTTTTTATGGGGCCATTTGTCCGAAAAATATGTGTAATTTTGTCACATGTGCGTGTTGCTCACTAAATGATTTGTAGATGTGTAGACTGCAATTTGTATTTGCTTTAGTGTTTTTCTGAATATTCAGATTAATAACTTCTTAATTAATCAAACAAGTAGGTGAAGTATATCAAGGTACTGCACTAGGGTTTCTATTTTGAAACTTTCACATGGTATCAGAGCATTACAGATCAAGTTGATCCACCAACTGAGCAGCTGAAGATAATTGCTACAGGAAGGGCAACTAAAGCAGCAGAGATCCAGAAAAGGGCAGCGCAGCACCAGAAGGGACGTAGAGGCCACGCAGAGGCTGACGTAGAGTCGTCTGAGTGACCCTCTTATCTCAGCTATTTTTGGTTGTACATGCATGTAACCCCAGTTTATCTATTATATAAAAAGTTGAGATTTCCTTCTGCTCATTATTGTTATTTGCAGTTCGATGTTGCTAAATTTTAAATGGCAATCTTCTGTTTATGAATGGAGAATTTATCTGAAGTATTTATAAGTCAAAATTTCAAGAAAACCCCGAATTTTTGCATTTGGTATATTACAGTGGTATTAGAGTTGGTTTTCCTAGTAGACTAAGGGTTTATCTCAGCAAATTCCAATTTACATGCAAGATTATTCTAGGTTTATTGCAGAAAATATATTTTTTCCTGGAGATTATAGATTGTGTTCCTGGAGCAGATTTGGATTCATTTATGGGAGGCCAAAACTTGTTCAAGTTTTTTGTACAGTAGATTGCATCAATGGAATATTACAGTTTCTTGTCAAGTTGTTGGGTTGGATCTATCAAGTATTGCAAGAGACAAAATTACCATTGTGCCAAGACAAAATTTCTCTGATCTTTATTGAGGCCAAGCTCATGGACGCCACGTTCCTTTAATTTTTTGAGACCAAATCCCGTGAAATACATTACTATTGTTGGTGTGTTTTGGCTGATTGGACAACGTCATTTTGTTCGGTAGACAAAGATTCGATCTCTGAATGAAGATAGAATTCTTATCAATATTGAATTGAGTATCTAAAGCTTGTAAGGGATGCGGTCCATAGGGGAACAACCCTGTCAATCCCTTCGGCCAAGTGAAGTAGCCAAAGCATCCATGCAACGTGATTTTTTTAGACGCTTTAAGAAAAATTGTGCAACCAATCTGATCGGATCTGATGGTGGTAAATCGGGCGCAATCATGTGCAAGGAGTCTAACATTTGGTGATCGAAATAAATGCTAATCACAGCGGAAATTCTTTGGGACGAAATCGAGTGAGATTGGAGCCGTCAAGTTTGGATTCAAGTCACTCACAAAACCGATCTGAGAGTCAATGATCGAGAAGCTCGCACCAGGATCAATCTTCGTCAACGGAATTTTTACTTCAGTGATCGAGTTTCATTTCTAGGAAGGCTGGAATCTCAATTTTCGTGTGGGCTAAATAGAGAAAAAGGGGTGCGCACTTCAGTAATAAAGACATTTTTGTAGTGTGTGAGCATGGTTTGATCATGGGGAACCTGGTCCTTGATTGTTGCATGAAGGCCAATCGACGTGAAGAATCTAATTGTCGGAAGATCGAATGCTAAAAATCTATGAATCGAATTATTGGTTGAGTGTAGAAGCCAAATAAGAGACTTGTGTGCTATTACCCTGTTTCAGAGAGTTGGTGCGATGTATGTGAAGGACAAGGCAAAATGTAGTGGATCAAGTTGTTGTAGCGATTTTTCTGCTATTCTAATCGCCTGTAGCATGATTCACCCAATTTCTACAGTCACTGTGAGTAGGCTGAATTCTAAAGCACCTCTGGGCATAATTAAGCCTTGAGTAATTTCCTTCAGTGATCTTGGCATAATCACAATATGAACAACAAACCTAAATTCTTAACATGTTTCCACACCTGGGCGTGATCTATGGTTGGAATAGGACCTATTAGCACACCTAAACATTCTGGAGGACACAAGGAAATACCTTGGCCGAGTTGGGCTCTCCATTGTCATTCGCTCAGATGAATTTCTCATAAATTTATTTCAGGGGTTTATGTATTCCTTGCATATCAGTCATCCATTGAAGCTAGGGTTTCAATCTGATAAAGAGAGGATCGAGTACTTGCAAAGGCCAAATTTATTCGGGTCGATCATGATTATTTCCAGGGATCCAATTACTATTTTCCACAAAGGCTACTATTTTATGGGTTGGAGTTTGTATTGGTTCAAACTTCAAAGTGACCGGCACTCCCTTGACAAATTCTTCAGATCTTGGGCAATAGTGCTTCATTGAACTCAGGGGGTATTTTGTTGAGATAGTTGCTCAAAATTTTAGACCATGTTGCTGGACAAGAATTTCCCAGGTGCCCACATTGTCCTGTTAGTGTTGCTCACATGTTTTGTTTTGTCAAATTCTAGGTCAAAACCATTGATATCCAGAAGTATAAGGTAGCCACAATTACTTAGATCCGTAGACAAAATTTCCCTGTAGATGTGTGGGGGAATAAAATATAACAAAGCGTTTGTGGCAGAATTGTTTATGCAAGGTTGAGCACCCATAATTTGTAGTGCTATCCTTGTAAGTTCTATAACTAGGACAATGGAAAATGTATGAGGGTTAGATGTTAAAGTGTGAGACTGAGACTTTAGTGTCGTGAGAAGTCCATATGTAGAGACAGTTAGTCATATCACTGTATACTTTCGTTATGTGTTAGTCAAAGTCTTGCATGAGTCAGGGTCTTGAGCTGCTAGATTATCCATCATCATTTTAGGGTTGTGTTGTAAGTTGGGAGAGTTTATCAGTCAAATTCATGCATAAAGCAACTTGATGTACCTGTCATTCTTCAGCTAAAACATGAATGAAACCTTCACAAACTCCCTTCATAAACAAGCTGCAACAATCGACATATCCCTTTCCAAGGGAATACTTTCTATGCTAACACAAGAACAATCACAAAGAGAGCATGAGATAGGATACAAAATATTTACACTTGGGACAGATTTGAGATGCATGGGGTTTACAACAAAAGCCCTTCTCAAACTAGAAGAGCTTGCTTCACTCCTCTCCAAGGTGCATCAGTCAGATGGGAAGAGCTTGATTTGGGCTCTAAAACTAGCCATGTTTGCTCTCATACAACACAAATTTTTGGAGCACCATTGTGTAGGGGTCAAACTTCCAGTTGCTTCTTGTCATAGTAGTATCATGATGTTGACCGCACCTGTACCTCCTTATAGTGATGACATTATAAGGAGAGTCTTTAGATTGATAGTGGAGACCTTTCAGGATTTGGATACCAGTGAGAGCCTTACCTTTAGGAAGAGACTAGAGATTCTAGAAGTCATGGCCTTGGTTAGATCTTATGACCTCATGTTTGAGTTGGAGTGCAACGATTTGATCCTAAAAATGTTTCAATTCTTCTTCAGCATTAGGAAACATCATCCTCCCACAATCATAGCACACATGCAGTCCATTTTTTCCTCATGTATGGGAGGCCATGATGCCATTTGCAGGAGGTTGCGGTACCGATTATTAGCCATTTGGAGGAGAGAGCAGTTGGTTTCACCTGCTGTGTATGGACTAGCCGAAAGGTTAGTAGTGTAGAACATTGAGTTGTTCAAGAGACGATTGGCCCAGGAGGAGTTGCAGAGGATTGGTGGAACATGCAGCAATAATCAGCTGAGGAGGTGTTGGTTTTTGGTAGCATCAGATGTGCTCTAAGCCCCAAATTTTGTGGAGAGGCTTAGACACATGCATTACAAATAACCCAGAAATCATTTTGGGAAATTCCACCCAAAAACAGTTTTATAAGAAAAAATAATTATTTTAAATGAGGACCTTAAGTCTAACTTAGGAAATTAAAATAATTAATCATTATTAATGTAAACTGTGGATGAAACTTTCAGAAAAAGCAGATCAAGTCTAATTTAATCTTATTCATTGATTGGAGATCTAATCTCGGCCATTGATTTGTCAAAGAGAAGGCTATAAAGGAAGACTTGAGGGTCATCTGTAAAGTACCTCGAGTGAATCTAAGTGATCAATTTTCTGAAGTGAGCAATGCTCAGAGGAGAATTCTATCTAAGTGATTCCAGCGCAGTGAGGGGTAGGGATAGCTTCCCGAGAGAGATTTTGTCAGCCAGAGAATCATCAGCAGAGAGAGGCAAAGAGTGATCCAGCAGCTCTCACGCAGAGGCTGACAGATGGCCATGCAAAGGCAGTGCATAGGGTGAGAAAGAGTCTAAGATTTTGCAGAAGAGTCAGTTTCAGAAGCCAGGAACCAGGGTGTGAGGCCGAGAGGCTGAGAGCAGTGATTCTGAGTTGCAGATCGATGACATAGCTCGATGACGTCATGCCTAGAGAGGCTGACATAGGGACTACGCAGAGGCAATGTAGGGCCTGCTAGGGGCACTTGATCCAGTGACCGAGTCAGCCGAGAATTTTTTCAATGATTGTGTGAGGTAAAACTCACAATCTTTCTGCCAATATTTCTCTCTCTGTAACTGAGTTACCTTTGTGGTATTCAGAGATGTATTCAGAATATGCTATTGCTTAATAAAATCAAACCCTCAAATCTATTGCACCGGTTTTCCCGCATTGCGTTTTTTTGGGGACTTTCGTCCAAAAATAACGGTGTCCTATGTGTATATTTTTCTTTGCTCAGTTTCCTTGTTTCAGAATCATAAATAATTAAGTGTAGGTCGCTTCAGTAATTTGCTTCAATATTTCCAGAAGTAATCTGTTAATAACTCGTTAAATCTGAATTTACAAGTAGGAGAAGTAGTTCAGTTGTAGCAGTAGGGATTTTTAGATATGGAATCTTGGAATTTTCACATGGTATCAGAGCTTGCATTGTGAAACGGTGAAGAGCAGATCCAGCGTGTGACAGAGGCCAAAAAGTTGCAGAAAGCAACAGTTCAAATCCCCAAAGGGATTGCGCAGTTCAGGCCTGGAGGGCTGTAGTTTTAGAATAGATCTCTCTCTGAGTAAATCGACATAGAGGTAAGAACTCCAGATCGGAATTTTGTCGAGCCAGACGGAGCAACGCAGAGCTGGTGGGATGCAATTTCTGCAGGCAGATTTTGATTTTGCCGAGTAGAAAGTGTCAGAAGAAGAAGCAGCACAATGAGGGAATTTTCTCTCTCAGGAGATTCCTAGTCGGGGAATTTCATGTCTTCCAAGATCTGAGCAGCATTTCTACGAGCTCCACAAGGAATGTGTAAGCCTGTCCAGTGTTGCAGAAAGGGGGAAGAAGAGGAGAAGATTCGACAGATTTGATGGCCATGGCAGCGCATGGGCTTCGAGATTGGGAGGATGAGTATGCCATGAGTGCCCACACATCTCCAGGAGGGAGATGGGGTGACATTGAGCTATAGATCAGCAGAACTGCAATTGGGTTGGATCCTGTAAGAGTCCAACTCTCAAATCACAACCTTGCTACGGGTGCCCATAATCAGCAGTAGCAGGCTAGAGGAGTTTTCAGTCGGTGTAGAGGAGTGCAGAGACGACAGTTGCAGTGGATAGCAGCACCAACTTCTGAGCAGCGTAGAGCAGAGTTGCAGCAGTGCAGAGCAACAACAATGCAGTGCAGAGAAGCAGTAGCGCAGTGCAGAGAAGCAGTAGCGCAGTGCAGAGCAGCAGCAGCACAATGCATCAGAGGGACAGCGCAGTAGCTATCAGCAATCAGTATTTTCAGCACTGAGATGCATCCTGAACACTTGTTCAGATTTTTGGACGTTTTTCAATTGCTTCTCTCAACAACTGAGTTGCAATGTAGTGTTAGCAGTGGCAATGCTAGCAGCAAATGCAACATTTGAGAGGGAGTTGCAGTACGGATGCAGTGTTGATCGTGGCAAGGTCAGCAACAGTACAGTGCACTAGCAGCGCAATGATTGATGGGCAACATGTCAAACACCATCAGAGCAAAGGGAGATGCTTCAGAGTCAGAGCAGTGTGCAGTAGTGCATATCTATTAGAGCACATTCCTCGCTAAGAGGGAGTGTTGATTTTTGGTAGCATCAGATGTGCTCTAAACCCCAAATTTTGTGGAGAGGCTTAGACACATGCCTTACAAATAACTCAGAAATTGCTTTGGGAAATTCCACCCATAAACAGTTTTATAAGAAAAATAATTATTTTTAATGAGGACCCTAAGTCTAACTTAAGAAATTAAAATAATTAATCAATATTAATGTAAACTGTGGATGAAACTTCCAGAAAAAGTAGATCAAGTCTAATTTAATCTTAGTCGTTGATTGGAGATCTAATCTCGGTCGTTGATTTGACAATGAAAAGACTATAAAGGAAGACTTGAGGGTCATTTGTAAAGTACACTGAGTGAATCTAAGTGATCGATTTTCTTAAGTGAGAAGTGCTTAGAGGAGAATTCGATCTAAGTGATTCCAATGCAGTGAGGGGCAAGGATAGCTTCCAGAGAGAGATTTTTTTAGCCGGAGAATCATCAGCAGAGAGTGATCCAGTAGCTCTCACGTAGAGGCTGACGCAGGGCCACGCAGAGGCAGTGCAGAGGGTGAGAAAGAGTCTGAGATTTTGCAGAAGAATCAGTTTCAAAAGCCAGGAACCGGGGTGTGAGACCTAGAGGCTAAGAGCAGTGATTCTGAGCTGCGGATCGATCACCTAGCTAGGTGACAGTGCCTAGAGAGGCTGACGCAGGGACTACGCAGAGGCAACACAGGGCCTGCTAGGGGCACTTCATCCAGTGACCGAAACAGCTGGGATTTTTTCAGTGATTGAGTGAGGTAAAACTCACAATATTTCTACCAGTATTTCTCTCTGTAATTGAATTACCTTTGTGGTATTCAGATATGTATTCAAAATATGCTACTGCTTAAAGAAATCAAACCCTCAGATCTGTTGCACCAGTTTTCCCGCATTGGTTTTTTCCGGGGACATTCGTCCAAAAATAACAATGTCCTATGTGTATATTTTTCTTTGCTCAGTTTCCTTGTTTCAGAATGATAAGTAATTAAGTGTAGGTAGCTTCAGTAATTTGCTTCAATATTTCATGAAGAAATCTGAAATAATTCTGTAATGTAATTTACAAATAGGAGAAGAAAATTCAACAGGTTGCAGTAGGATTTTGGAGATCATTTAGATCTAGGAATTTTCACAAGAGGAAGCGTTTTTGCTTCATTTGCAAGAACCCGTGGGGACCTGACCACTCATGCTTGAGATGCAGAGGACATGGCAGAGGTAGAGAAGGAGGATATTCTTTTTGTCTTTCAGGATGAGGACTCCTCTTTGGAAGGGTTCATGAGGTCATACGAGGATTCCATTGGGGAGCATGAGCAGTCATGCGGAGTTGTGGACAGCGGGCCAAATTTATATTCTAGTGTGTATGATGAGCAGTCAGTGGACCCTACAATAGACATTCAGGGTGATGAGACACCAGTGATGACTCAGCATGGAGAACACATACAGGGAGAGTCAATTGGAGGATCATATTGAACCTGTGATGGAGGAGGATGAGCAGTGACCCCTGGGGTCAGCCATTGATGAGGAGCAGATAGAGGCACAGATAGCTAGCAGGGTGGCAGTATTTAAAGACACTTGTCCTCAGGAGGTGTTGGAGTCTCGCAGGATAGTTTTTCAAGAGATTGGTGGGCTAGAGGAGCGTGGAGTTTCCTATCAAGCAAGAGAGACTACAGTGCATCCATCTTTGGCTCTACCCATTGATGAGGTGCAAACAGATGTAGTGGTAGCCAACAAAGCCGCAACATTTTCAAGCAGCAGCCCTCTCCAGGAATACATAGATAGGGCTTGCAGCATAGCTTGCCCACTTTTGTCCCTTATAGGGAGAGGGGCAAGATTTCTTGGACAGATTTTGCTGGTTAACAGGGCAGAGCATCAGGAGTTGAGCATGGACCAGCATCAGCCTAGTAGACTTATTCCTTGCAAAAGTGTCCATACATTAGATTGGCGAGAGATCATGAGTTGGTATCCTATGTGAAAGTTTCAAAACAGAAACCCTACAGCAGTATCTGGATCTACTTCACCTACTTGTTTCACTAACATTAACAAGTTATTTTACTAAATTATTCAGAAAAACATTAAAGTAGACACTAATTGCAGCCTACACATCTACAGATCATTTACTGAACAATACACACATGTGACAAGATTACACATGATTTTTTGGACAAATGTCCCTAGAAAAACCCAATGTGGGAAAACCGGTGCATCAGCTCTAGAGGGTTTTTATTATTATGCAGAATCTGAATACAACATTCTGGGCACCAGAAATGGTTGGCCCTACAGAGAAATTACATGACAGTTTGTACCTTTCACTCGGAGACAGAAGATATGGCTATATCACACCCTCAAACGGAATTTACAAATCACAAGCCCCTTCTCGCCCACTGGAACCCTCAATGTTGCCTCTGCAACCTCTGTGTTATCCCTCACTGGCCAACATCCCCACAGCGTCACCCTGACTGGCGCTGCACTACCTCTACGCTGCCTCGACTGGGCCTGCATCACCTCTGCTTGTGTTGCGTTGCCCCTGCGTTGCGCTGGCTAGATCTGCGTCTCCCTGGCTGGGATTTCGCAGCCTCTGGCAAGTACTGTGCGTGGTGCTGCCTGAACTGCGTCCTCCTGGCTGGCTCTACGCTGACTGGTACTCACTGCCCCTCTGCTTGTTGTATTCTCGGCCTTGGATCAAATCATCCCTTGCCGATCTTTGCCCCTCACTACACTACAAACTCATTTCGAATTTCTCAGCAAAACCCCGCCCCAAAAATTCGACTTAGCTTTAGTGCTCTGCCAATGTGTGTGTGTCTCCAACCGACCCCAAGCCTTTCCTTTGTACTTTTCATTGGAAAACCAACGGTCGTGATCTAATCTCTTATCGACAGCTCAAATTCAAACATTGCTTGATCCACGTCACTTAGAAAATTTCATCACGTGTTTAATTAATTCACTTTATTTTTTCAATTCCCTAAGTTCCTCATTAAAAAAATTAATTATTAGAATAACTTCAACACCAGATGAAATTTCTCCAAACGCTTTCTGGGTTTTGGAGGTCTCGTGTGTCTTAGCCCCTCCCCAAACTTTCAGGGCTAGATCACACCCAATGCTACCTCAAAATCTCAACACTCCCTCTTAGTCAGGAGTGTGCTCTAGCAATACATCCACACCAAGTAATGCCTGATCTCGACATTGGTCTCTGCATTGTTGATGCTTCCCTCCATCCACTGCATTGCTGCTTTCTGTATTGTTGCCCATGTCACTGCCACTGACACTGCTACTTATGTACTACAACTCCCTCTCAATTTGCTGCATCATGCTACCCATAGCACTGCCACTGCTAACTGCTGCACTGCAACTCAGTTGCTGAAAAGTATGCAACTAAAGGACCCCTGCCCAATCACTGGCAAATAAGTCAACTAGGTTGCACTTCATCACTAAAGCTCCCTTGGCCGTTGCGCTGCGATGTCTCCCTAAAGCTACTACGTGAGCACTGCCCCTCTGCACTGCTGAAGTCCCATCGCCCTCTGCACTACTGCTCCTACGTTGTTGCTGCCTCTGCACTACTGCTCCTACGTTGTTGCTGCCTCTGCACTGCATTGTTCCCATCTACAACGTCCCAGCTCTGCCCTCTGCTTCACTGTGATCTTCCGCACCCACTGCTCCACTTGTCCCGCTACCGTCTTAAGGCTCCCGTAGCTCGTATGTGATCCAAGAGTTTGGGCACCTCAAGGATCATGCGTTTCTCCATCTGTAGCTCCTCTATAGATCAATATCACCCCACTTCTGTTGTTCATGAGCACTCATGGCTATGTCATCGTCACTACCATCGTGCCCCTTTGTTCCTGCTTCCTTGGAATCAGAAGATCCCTTGTCCTTCTTCTTAGGACAATTGCTGGCGAGGTGTCCAAGTTCGCCACAATTAAACACCAGACCTTGGATAGGTCCCTCTTCTTCTTCCCTTGTTGCCTCTGTCCCTTGAATGCAAGGGCTGCATCCTCCTCCTCCTCTTTCTTTACTTTGATCGTACCGCTGTTGTTGCTTTGCCTCTTAGTAAATTTCCCGATTTCCTCCTGACGGAGAATTGCCCACGTATCTGCCCAGGATGGTAGCGCTGCCCTGCCCAAGATGCTTTGGACAAACGTTTCCCATTCCTCGATAACTGCATTCAAGGCAGTCCTCACTAAGAGCCCCTCATCCGGAGTCGTACCCATGGCAATTAGTTGATCCGATATAGTCTGAAGTATAAAGAGGAAGGGGTTTATTTCCTCGCCCTTCTGCATCTGAGACAACTGCATCTGATTCTCCAGAAGCATCTTTCTTTGGACGGAGCCTCCCTGATACATCGTGTCCAAAGCTATTTACATTTCATTTGACGTGTTCTTCCCGGCAATATGTGGCACGACGTGATCTTTGACTCTGTCCATGATCAAGCACTTTGCCCGCGCTTGATTCTCCTTGAATTTCTTCATAGGATCTGCATCGGTAGGCACAGCTAGGACATTCTCAACATGATCCTTGATGTTGTACTCATCCAGACCTGCCGTGATCTTGGCGCAGATCTGCTGAGCAACTATTCTCCTCCCGCTCTTATCACCTTTGTTAGGCACACTTCTGCACCGACAAAACCTCTGCCACACCAGCAACCTCTGAATATCTGAAGCTCTGCTTTCAGACTTCAGCAAATCTGCACAACAATCTCAAAACATGGACTGCGTCCCTCTGGCTGGCCTCTACTTGAGAAGACTGGCTTAGCGCAGCATCTGCAGCGCAGGCTGCTCCTGCGTCACTCTGGAAGGCTCTGCGTTGCATCTGTGTCACCCAGCTGGCTCTGCGTCAGCCTGGCTAGGTTGCGTCCCTCCTCGTGCTACGCTGCCCTCTTTTAGAACTATGCAGCTTCAGCAGCCCTCTCTGCAACAATATTCTTCAGCTGCTATGCTAGTGGATCAGCTTGATCTACAATGCTTTGATACCATGTGAAAGTTTCAAAACAGAAACCCTACTACAGTATCTAGATCTACTTCACCTACTTGTTTCATTAACATTAACAAGTTATTTTACTGAATTATTCAGAAAAAACATTAAAGTAGACATTAACTGCAGCCTACACATCTACAGATCATTTACTGAACAATACACACATATTACAAGATTACCCATGATTTTTCGGACAAATGTCCTTGGAAAAACCCAATGCGGGAAAATCGGCGCAACAACTCTATAGGGTTTTTATTATTATGCAGAATCTGAATACAACATTCTGGGCACCAGAAATGGTTGGTTGGCCCTACATAGAAATTACACGGAAGTTTGTACCTTTCACTCGGAGACAAAAGATATGGTTGTATCACACCCTCAAATGGCATTTACAGATCACGAGCCCCTTCTGGCCCACTAGAACCCTCAGTGTTGGCTCTGCAACCTCTGCGTCAACCCTCACTAGCCAGCGTCCCCACTACATCACCCTGACTAGTGTTGCACTACCTCTGCGCTACCCCGACTGGGCCTGTGTCACCTGTGTTGGTGCTGCGCTGCGCTCGCTGGGTCTGCATCACCCTAGCTGGGCTTACGCAGCCTCTGCACAGTACTTTGCGTGGTGTTGGTTGAACTGCGTCTTCCCAGCTGGCTCTACGCTGATTGGTACTCACTGCCCCTCTGCTTGCTATATTCTCAGCCTTGGATCATATCATCCCTTGCCGATCTCCATCCCTCACTGCACTGCAAACTCGTTTCGAATTTCTCAGCAAAACCCCACCCCAGAAATTCGACTTAGCTTCAATGCTCTACCAATGTGTGTGTGTCTCCAACTGACCCCAAGCCTTTCCTTTATACTTTTCTTGTTGGAAAACCAATAGCCGTGATCCAATCTCTAATCGATGGCTCAGATTAACAAACTGCTTGATCCACATCACTTAGCACATTTCACCACATGTGTTTAATTAATTCACTTTAATTTTTCTAATTCCCTAAGATAGACTTAGGGTCCTCATTAAAAAAAAAAAATTATTAGAATAACTTCAACACCAGATGAAATTTCTCCAAACGCTTTCTAGGTTTTGGAGGTCTCATGTGTCTTAGCCCCTCCACAAAATTTCAGGGCTAGAGCACACCCGACGCTACCTCAAAATCTCAACATCCTATTGACAGAGTATCATTTTTAGTCAGGAGCATTGTACTGCAGGAGCCCTTAGATGTGAGGGATACTATATGCTCCAATTGGCAACAAGATGTAGGTTGGTCGCTCATCACTATTTCAGCACAACATCAGCATGGTGAGATTGACCTTGGTCTATGCCAAGGGTTGGATTGGAGAGAGGTGATGAGTTGGCAAGTGGTTGATGGAGCAGCATTCATAGCTAGAGTTATAGCACAGTAGGAGCCATGGAACCTTGATGCTTGTCCTTGGTGGCATTGGGATCCAAGCGGATCTGTTGATGGCAAGACAAGTCAGAGTTTAGTCTGGGATCCGGGCATTGAAGGATCCATTCTTGGTTGGATGGCACAGAGATATGGTATCACCCAGTGGTTTGTATGGGACCCAGGCATTGATTCTCAGTTGCACAGGACTGCCATATTTGTCAACAGATATGGATTGGTTGAGGGCAAGCAATCTTGGGGCGGAGGATTTGTGATGTTCCTTTTTCTGGTGTTCCTTATGGATGGATTTTCAGGGTTGGAGGCAGACAGGTCACTACTGCAGGTTTACTTCATCAGCGAGGTCATGGGCTTTTGGAGATGTTTCATGGGGGTTTTGAGGAGTTTTTATGAGGTCTGATGGTATTCGCTTGGTATGATCCATCATCCGCACAATTTGCCTTTCGTTCCGCTGCATTCCGACAACTTTTGGAAAACTAAGTTATTTATGGGCCTAACTCAGTGAATTACACCTAAGGTGGCATTTCAGGAGGAATGTTTGGCAGAACACCTTAGTGTAATAGCTTATTGGAACCGGAACGAGAAGATCTACAGCATGGGATGGCTAGAAGTGATTTTCAGTGACATGAGGAGGCATGGTGGCCAATTTACCATTTTCCCACATGAAAAAGAATATTTTAATTAAGGGAAATGTTCTCAATGATTAAAATAATAATGAAATAGGATCTTCTAGAGGAGTCCATCAGATGAAAGAGGTAGGGGCCATTAGAGGACATCTTGGATTTGGTATTGTTTCTTGTATGTGAGATTGAGAACCCGGTTCTCTACTCCATTAGTAGCCCCAGGATGGAAACTCTTGGGTGATTTAGATAGATTGGCAAGCACCCATCTCCCTTGGTGAATTCATCCAGAATTCACAAAAGAGCTTAGCAGTGGCAATTCAGTTCGGTCAGAGGGTCAGCGTAGCAGTGCAGCAAATTATCTCAGAGGCTAGCATCTCATCTCAGCTATTTTGGTTGTACATGCATGTAACCCTAGTTTATCTATTATAATAAAAAGTTGAGATTTCCTTCTGCTCATTATTGTTATTTGTAGTTCGATGTTGTTAATTCTACATGGCAATCTTCTGTTTATGAATAGAGAATTTATCTGAAGTATTTACAAGTTACAATTTCAAGAAAACCCCGAATTTTTGCATTTGGTATATTACATGTTAGTTGTTGGCATTCGTAGACTATCAATTTGGTGTATCTGAAAACAAGACATCTGAGGAACAATCCAGGGCTTGAGCTTCATTGGAAATCTTTGGAGGAGGCCAAAAATCAAAGTGATATTTCTCTATATATCATTTGGAACAGAACTGTTTGAGAAGCTTTTGTAAAGGAAGATTCTGAGAATTTTTGCATTGTTCTGAGGCTCTTCTCGGCCTCTCTGTGGCAGCAAATTTTCGGCCTGCCTGAGGCCTACTGCGTCTCTCCTTATTAGGCACTTTATAAGGCAGATCTAAGACCTTCTGAGGCTGGTCCAAAATTTCTAAAAGCAGATCCGAGTTAGCTTCCTGAGGAAGTTTGAAGTTTTGTATTTGCAAAGATCTGAGGCAGTCCAATGTTCTGTATTTGAGGAGACCTCAAGCAGTCCGAAGTTATGTAGTTGAATAGATCTCTGCTAAGGCAGAAAATCCAGGGAATCTCTGATTCGAATTCCTAATATGAGGCTAATCTGAGGTTCCTCCCCTCGAGCCAATTCAAAGTTGTGACAGAGGTAAATCTGAGGCAAATCTGAAGTCCATTCTGAAGCAATCCAAGTTTGAGACAGAGCTAAGTCTGAGGTAGATCAAGACTTATCCTGATACAGTTTTTTCAGCCTGTGTTGAGATATTATGAGAACCAAAATAGGATTGTTATGATTGTTGATAAGGCTTACCTAAACAGTGATTGGAATATGTATATTCTTAAGGAATTGTATATGAAAATTTCTGAATCTAACAATCAGAAGTCCTACTGCAGTTCACTGATTTTCATTTCCTACTTGTGTTCTTCAATAAACAAGTTATTTACAGAATTCTTTCGTAAACATTAATGCAAATAAAATGCAACCTACACCAATATACAGATCAAGTATTGAAAAATAAGATGAGACAATCACACAAAGGACACTTTTTTTTGGACTAAACGCCCCTGGAAAAATACAATGCAGGAAAACCGGTGCAGCAAATATGAGGGTTTTATTATTAAGCAAATTTCTAAATACAACTAGGGTGCCAAATCCGACTTACCCAACAGAGAGAAAAAAATCTCGGTAGAAGTACCTCTATCTGGAGACAGATATTTTGGTTGATCTAGCAACAGAATGATCAAACCCCACAGGTGACTGCGCTGTCCCCAGTGTTGCGCAGCAACAGTTGCTCCTAGCTCTGCGCTGAGACAACGTCACGCCCCTCTAGGAGTTGTGTCACCCTGGTCGTGAGCCTTCCTGGCTTAGAAATCGAACTGTTGAACTAATGCTCAATCTGTCTCACAGAAACCCCAGCGCTGCCTCTTTAGTGACTGTGTCACCTCTCTCAGGCTCTGCATCACCTTCCCAAGTGATGCGCTGCCTCTCTACGATGTATTCTCGGCCTTGGACAGAAGTTCCACTGCCGAACTACCCCTCTCTGCACTAGAAGCTCACTCTAAAATTCTTATCAAACCGCGCCCAGAATTTCGACTTAGCTCAATTGCTGCTCTCCGTGTGTGTGTTCTCCAACTGACCCTCAAGCCTTCCTTTATACTTTTCCTATTGAGAGATCAATGGTCGTGATCAAATCTTTAATCAACGACTAAGATTAAAACAGACTTGATCCTCGTCACTTAGAAGCTTATCACCCACATTTACATTAATTCGCTTTAATTATTTTAATTTCCTAAGTTTTAACTTAGGCTCCATTAAAAATAATTAATTATTTGAATAAAATACACTCCGGGCGGAATTTCTCCAAACGATTTCTGGGTTTTGGAGATCTCATGAGTTATAGCCCCTCCACAAAATTTCAAATCTAGAGCACATCCGATGCTACCCAAAAATCAACAGTCCCTCTTAGCAAGGAATGTGCTCTAACAATATTTCTCACTAGAAGCATCACCCTGATCCACGACATCTGTCCTTTGCGCTGCTGATGCTCGCCCTACTGCCCCTCATCCACTGCACTGTTGCAATCTGTACTGCTGCCGATGACATTGCCACTGTCACTGCGACATTTGTACTGCAGCTCCCTCTCAATATGCTGCATCATGCTGCCCATAGCACTGCCACCGCTAACTGTTTCATTGCAACTCAGTTGCTGAGGTTAAGCAACTGAAATACATCCCAAATCTTGACATACTAGTCAGTCTGGATGCACCTCGATGTTGAAGCTTCCTCTGCTGCTAATCTGCTCTGACCCTTTGATGCTACTGCATTGTTGTTGTATCTGCTTCGTGCCTCCCGCACCGCTGCAACACGCCACTGTGCTGCTTCAAACTTTAGCGCTCTAGCTTTGGCACTGTCGCACCATCATCCCTCACACCAACTGACTCCCGTCATTCTGCTACTGTCATTAAGGGCTCCCGTAGTTGTATGTGATCCAAGAGTTTGGGCACCTCAAGGATCCTGCCCCTCACTCTGTAGCTCCAACTACAGCTCCATATCGCCCCACCTCTTCTCTAGAGGTGCATGTGCACTCATGGCACAGTCATCGTCATCCTCCTCATCAGCTTGTGCTGGAGAAGCCTTCGAGTCAGGCTTCTCTTTTTTGCCCTTCTTCTTCAGAGGGCACTACGTGGTGACATGTCCCATTTCCCCATATCTGAAGCATCTAACTTTTGAGATTTCCTTTTTCTTTTGTCTTTGCTGCCCTTGATGTCCCTTTGATGCGAGAGTTGCATCCTCCTCTTCCTCCTTGACTTTGATTCCCTTTGTTGTTGCTTCCTGCCTTGGTCCACAGTCTGATCTTTTCCTGTCAAAGAGCTGCCCACATCTCCTCGCAGCTAGGAAGAGTAGCCCTGCCCAAAATTCTTTGGACAAAAGTTTCCTAGTCTTCAGTGACTGCATTCAGGGCAATCCTGACCATAAATTCAGGTTCTGGTGTAGCCCCTACGGAAGCTAGCTGATCTCGAATCCCTCGCAATCTAATAACAAAGAGAGAAATTTCTTCTCCCTTCTGCATCTGAAACAATCTCAGCTGACTCTCAAGCAATGTCTTCGGCTGGACGGAATATCCCTCGTACAATGAGGTCAAGGCCACCCACATTTCCCTTGTTGTGTTCTTCTCAGCAATATGTGGGATCACATGATCCTTGACTCTGTCCATAATCATTTGCTTCGCTTTCACTTGAGCCTCATCGTAC
This sequence comes from Pinus albicaulis, assembly GCA_034641835.2. Lineage (NCBI taxonomy): Eukaryota > Viridiplantae > Streptophyta > Pinopsida > Pinales > Pinaceae > Pinus > Pinus albicaulis. The sequence continues at coordinate 89,021,542 of CM076580.1, forward strand.
TTCTTGAGAGGATTAGCATCAACTGGAACAACAACCGTCCTCAAGGCATAATCGTTGATGCCATGTTCATCCAAAACTGCCAGGATCCTGGCCTTCCAGATGACAAAGTTGGATGCTCCATCCAACATGTCCTGATCCCTCAGTCCACTCGCGGCCATCTTTGCTCAACTGAATGTCGAACAAGTTCCTTTCTCCCTCTTTTGCTGCTACCCCAACAAAACTCAAATCTGGATTTCTTTGGCACTAGAAATCCTCTAAGGAACAAGCTCCCTTTGAATCTCGATTTCCTTCATGGAAATCCTTCTGCCAACAAATGTCGAAGCACCCCTCTCTGATCTCTCTTTGTTGTTGCTCGGCATTGGATCTAGACTTTTTGGCAAGAAATATTCTGAGGAACTGATTCCCTCTACTTTGCTTCTGCCCCACAAGACATTATTCTGCAGCAACAGAATCAGCGTCCCATCAGCAACTCCAGATAAAATCTGTACTGCTCCTCCAACCACGACAACCAGAAAAATGACTCAATAGCCTTTGCGCTAGCCCAACAATCACTGTGTTTCCTTCTGCAGCTATAGCGTCACCCTAGCAGGCTAACACAGGTTCTGTGTGAGCCTTCCTTGGTGACTGCGTCACCCTTCCTCAGCCTCTTTGGCCTATAACTTCGTTGTCTCTAGGGACAACTACATTCCCGCAGCAGATTTTCCTCTATCCTTTCGTTGATGGCTTCAGTCCTCCTTGATCTGCAATTGCTTTGATACCATGTGAAAATTTCTGAATCTAACAACCAGACATCCTACTACAGTTAACTGATTTGCATTTCCTACTTGTGTTCTTCAATTAACAAGTTATTTACAGAATTCTTCAGTAAACAGTAATGCAAATACACTACAGCCTACACCAATATACAGATCAAGTACTGAAAAATAAGATGAGACAATCACACAAAGGACACTTATTTTTGGACTAAATGTCCCTAGAAAAACCCAATGCGGGAAAACCGGTGCAACAGATATGAAGGTTTTATTATTAAGTAGATTTCTGAATACAACTAGGGTGCCAAATCCGGCTCACCCAACAAAGAAAAAAGAATCCCGGCAGAAGTACCTCTATCTGGAGACAAATATTTTGGCTAATCCAGCAACAGAATGATCAAACCCCATAGGTGACTGCATTGTCCCCAGTCCTGCACAACAACAGCTACTGCCAGCTCTACGCTGAGACTGTGTCACCCCCTCTAACAGCTGCGTCACCCTCCTCATGAGCCTTCTCAGCTCAGAAATTGAACTGTTGAACTAATGCCCGATATGTCTCACAGAAACCCCAGCGCTGCCTCTTCACTCACTATGTCACCTCTCTCAGGCTCTGCGTCACCTCTCTCAAGCCCTGCATCACCCTCCCAGGTGTTGCATTGTCTCTCCATGGTGTTGCGCTGCCTCTCTACAATGTATTCTCGGCCTTGGACAGAAGTCCCACTGTCGAACTGCCCCTTTCTGCACTAGAAGCTCATTCCGAAATTCTCAGCAAACCGCGCCCTAGAATTTCGACTGAAGTGTTATTCTTCGTGTGTGTGTTCTCCAACTGACCCTCAAGCCTTCCTTTAAACTTTTCCTGTTGAGAGATCAACAGTCGTGATCAAATCTTTAATCAATGGCTAAGATTAAAACAGACTTGATCCTCGTCACTTAGAAGCTTCTCGCCCATATTTACATCAATTCACTTCAATTATTTTAATTTCCTAAGTTTTAACTTAGGCTCCATTAAAAATAATTAATTATTTGAATAAAATACTGTAATACCCCAAATGGGATATTTTAACTAAAAATGTCGAAATAGACTTGAGCAGCAAAATAAATGGAAATAAACACACAGGCACCAATATAACACAATGGATGTCGATAAAATCACTGAGCCATTTTATTAATCCATCGCAAAAAGTACATCAACATAAAAGAACAGCGGAACCTGAGCTTGCCAAGCAAGCGGAGCAAAACCCAAAAAGATCTCTGGCCCAACTGATGAATGACACTGGCAATGATGAAGATGACTCGGCAAGAAAACTGCTGCAAATTAGCTACGGCAAAAGTTGTCACTGAACCCACTGAAGCACAAGTTGAAGATCTGAATGATCCTCACACCAATCCCTGAAGCTCTGCGAAACTTATGAATGAAGTCTCCTCAAGAGAGTTGGGTTTTCGTCCAACACTCACAAATCACCCGAGGGTTTCTGTCCTGGGGCTACGATTGAAGTAGAGAACCACGTCTCACACCTCTCATACAATAAAATAACATGATCCAAAGATATCCCTCAATGGCCTCCTCCCTTTCTTTTATAGATCTCTTGGAGCCTTCTAGAGCATTATTTTATTATTATTTTATTCATGGAGCACTTTTCCCTCTTATTAAAATATTCATTTTTAATGCAAAAAAGAGTAAATCGGCTACCACGTCTCCTCTGGTCACTAAAACTCATGTCCAATTGTCCCATCACGGAGGTATCCTCATTCCGGTTCCAATGAGCTATTACACTATGGTGTTCTGTCATGTATTCCTCCTGGAATGCCACCGTGAGCGTAATTAGCTAAGTTAAGCCCATAAATAACTCAAATTTCCGAAAGTTTTCAGAATGCACCAGAACAAAAGCCAAACTGCTCGGATGATGGAATATATCAAGCGAATGCCACCCGACCACATAAAAACTCCTCAAAATTCCTCCAAAAAGCCCCTGGGCCCACTCATGACACCAACCTGTACCTGTGACCGGTCTGCTCCTAACTCAGGGAGTCCCTCCTAGCCCTATCATAGGTGACACCAAAAAAGGGATTATTACAAATGCTCTTCAGGCAGAATTTCTCCAGACAATTTATGGGTTTTGGAGATCTCATGTGTTCTAGCCCCTCCACAAAATTTCAGAGCTAGAGCACATCCAATGCTACCCAAAAATCAACATTGTACAGATTGAAGATCTGAAGTCAAAGTTACAGCAGTATATATATATATATATAGAGTAGTGATTTCAGTGTTATTGTATTTGGGTCATTGTCCCTGCTACGAGAGCCCAAGAGGTTTTTGTTTTATTTTTATTCTATAGGGTGGCAGGGTTGTGCTAGGGAAGGAAGTTTTAGCCTCCTTCAAGAGGTTGTCACCTCCTTCTAGTGGGAGCTGGTAAACCTGCGGTTGTAGCCCTTCTAGTTGTAGCTGGTAAATTGGACGATGTAACTTCCCTTGTAATATAAATAAATTGTATAAATATATATATCTTGTGTTCTTTTAATTTCATGTTATTAGTTAATGCTTTTGATATTATATTGTAAGAAAAAGTGAAATATTGTTCACCCCCTCTCTTAGTATTTCCAAAACTTCCTCACTTTTTCAGATGATTGCTTGGTGGGTAAAAAATTTGGGTTTTTCAGTTGACTTGTGAGACTATTGACTAGTGGCATATGCCTTGACGGTTGTAAGACTAAGGTTTCTAGGCCAACTTATATTGTAGGGTTTTAAACGTTGATTTGTGTAGCTTGGGAGGTACTCACACACCCTACAGCACTGGGTTTGGGAGAAATTGACCCACAAGGGTTTTGTGGGTAATGTACCCAAGTAGTGGGTTTTGCACCCAAAGTTGTGGGTACGAAACCAAGTGGAGAAATAATTGGTTAATCATCTAAATCAAGTGGAGCACCCTTGAAGGGCTTGTGAAAATTTCTGAATACAAAATTACAGAAACCCTACTGCAATATCTCGATTTACTTCTCCTACTTGTGATTTAATTATACAAGTTTTTTTCAAAAAATATCGAAATAAACACAACTAGCAGCCTACACAAATACAGATCATTTACTGAACATCACGCACATATGAAAAAGGACACACATGATTTTTCGGACAAATCTCCCCAAAAAAACCCAATGCGGGAAAACAAGTGCAGCAGATCTGAGGGTTTATTATTATTAAGAAGCAGTATTCTGAGTACATCTAGGGTGCCATAATCTGGCTCACCCAACAGAGAAAACCTTGGCAACAGAGAAAATGTGAGTTTTACCTCACTCTGCAAGTCCCGGCTGATCCGAATAAGTCACTGGTGAAACCCCAGCTAGCTCTGTGTAGTCTCTACGTTGCCACTGCATAAGGTTGTGTGGCCCTAGATGAGGGACTGCATCACCCTTGCTTTGCGCTGATCAACTTCTCTCGGAATCTGGTTTCAGCCTTACCGGCTTCGAAACCCCGATCTCCAGTGAATTTTGGACTTTTCCTTGGAGGTTGTGCATTGCTCCTGCGTGAGCCCTACGTGGGCCTGCATCACCCTCTCTAGGGACATGTCACCCCAATTTGGAAGTTGTGCTCTGCCCAAGATATTTTGGAAAAAGGTCTCCCACTCATCGGTGACTGCATTCAGGTCGGTCCTCACCATGAGCCCATCATCCGAAGTTGCCCCCATGGCAATCAGTTGATCTCGGATAGTCTGCAATTTGAAAAGGAAGGGATCGATCTCTTCTCCCTTGTGCATCTGGAACATCTGCATCTGGTTCTCTAGAAGCATCTTCCGTTGGACGGAGCTACCTTGATACAGCATGGTCAAAGTTGTCCACACCTCATTTGTCGTCTTCCTCTCGGGCAATGTGCGGGACCACGTGATGCCTAACCAACAACTTTTGAAGATCAGAAGCTGCACTTCCAGCCTCGGCAATTTGCACAGCATCTCTCCAACTCGGACTGCGTCACCCTATAGGGCCTGTGTCAGCCCAGCGTGAGCCTGACAGGCTCTGCGTCACCCACTAGGGCCTGCGTCAGGCTCTGCATCAACTCTGTGTGAGCAGACTGGCTCTGCGTCCTTCCTGGTGCTGCGCTGCCTTCTCCCGGATCTGTGCTGCTTCAGCTGCCCTTCCTGCAGCAAAAAATCTTCAACCCCTTGCTGATGGCTTCAGCTTGATCTGCAATGCTCTGATACCATGTGAAAATTTCTGAATACAAAATTACAAAAACCCTATTGTAGTATCTCGATTTACTTCTCCTACTTGTGATTTAATTACACAACTTATTTTCAAAAAATATTGAAGTAAACACAACTAGTAGCCTACACAAATACAAATCATTTACTAAACATCACGCACATATGACAAAGGACACACCTGATTTTTCGGACAAATGTCCCCAGAAAAACCCAATATGGGAAATCGGTGCAGCAGATCTAAGGGTTTATTATTATTAAGCAGCAGTATTCTGAGTACATCTATGGTGCCATAATCCAGCTCACCCAACAGAGAAAACCTTGGCAACAGAGAAAATGTGAGTTTTACCTCACTCTGCAAGTCCTAGCTAATATGGATGAGTCACTGGTGAAACTCCAACTAGGTCTACGCAATGTCTACGCTGCCACTGCGTAAGGCTATGTGGCCTTGGCTGAGGGACTACATCACCCTTGCTCTGCGTTGATCAGCTTCTCCCGGAATCTGATTTTAGCCCTACCGGCTTAGAAACCCTGATCTTCAGTGAATTTCAGACTTTCCCTTAGAGGCTCTACGCTACCCTGCATGAGCCTGCGTGGGCCTACGTCACCCTCTCTAGGGTCTGCGTCACACCCTCTGATGGTTGCGATGCCTCCACTGCGTCTCTGTTGCCCTTGCTCTATGTTGTACTCTTTGTCCTCCGACCAATCCCTGAATCCGTCCCTCCCTGCTTCTTTGAATCACTCAGATCTGATCTTCGTTCGAGCACTGCTCTGTCAGAAGAATTCGATCTCTTAGACTCACTGTGTGTGTTCTCCAACTGACCCCAAGCCCTTCCTTTATACTTTTCTCGTTGACAAATCAACGGTCGTGATCTAATCTCTAATCAACGATTAAGATTGGAAGAAGCTTGATCCACATCACTTGGAAAGTTCTCATCACATGTGTAAATTAATTCACTTTAATTTTTCAATTTCCCTAAGTTGGACTTAGAGTCCTCATTAAAAAATTTAATTATTTCAATAACTTTTACACCAAATGAAATTTCTCCAAACGCTTTCTGGGTCTTGGATATCTCATGTGTTCTAGCCCCTCCACAAAGTTTCGGAGCTAGAGCACATCCGATGCTACCACAAAATCTCAACAAGGCTAAGGTGCACCTAAGGGTTTAATGATGTGGTGAGATCAAATGAAGAAAACTATTTTCTTAAGTTATTTGGGGTTTTATCTAGAAAGTTCATGTCGGCTTGGGCTTAGGACATGCCCCTTGAGGACTAGTTGTTACCCTCATGGAGAACTATAAGAAGGGAAGAGGAAGATCATTTGGAGGACATTCTAAGAAGCATTTTCTCCTAAATCTTCCCTACAAGGAGGTCTGAGTACCTCAGGAAACCGCAACACCTTAAGGAGGACAAATAGTGGAGCATGAAGGGTTTTCTCTTATTTGTTTGAAGGTCAAGTTTCTACTCAAGGAAGAGGGTGGTTTTCTTTGTGATTTCGTTCCTCAAGTAAGGTTAGTTTTGTGCATCATATGGAGGTATCCTTCTACGAAAAGGTCATACCCTAGTTAGGGCTATTTCCGTGAAGCTACAACCTTTGTTTTTCTACCCAAAAGTTTCTGTAAAATGCACTCATCCAGTGTTGGAAGAAAGGGCCGAGACCCTTAGAAAGAAGACCAAAACCTTGTGATAAGGTCGTTCTTTGTGTTCTTATCTCTCTGGGTTGGTCTAAAGATTAGAGTGGTCAAAACCTGTGAACAGGAGTGGGAGTTCTGGGACAGTAGAGAAGAGTGCTCTAACATGTGGAAGAAGGGCCAGCTTGAGGCAGATTCAAGGTTAGATAAGTGTTGAAGTGGATGAAGAAAATGTTAGTTTTTGTACCATTGGATGTGTTCTAGCCTCGATATTTCGCAGAGAGGTTAGAATACATGCATTCTCCAAAACCCAAAAATTGTTTCTGGAAATTCCACCTAGAGACGACTTATTTAAAATAATCAATCAATTTTTAATATTTCCTAAGCCTAAACTTAGGAAATATGATTAATTAAAAGGTATTAATTAAGTCAGGTGCGAACCTTCTAGAAAAGGCATGGATCGAGTTCTAGTTAATCTTAGCCATCGATTAAGATTTAATCATGGTCGTTGATGTCTCAATGAGAGATTATAAGAAGAAACTCGATGGGGTTTGGAGAATACACAAGTGCAATTACTCAATTGCCTAGGCAAATCGATTTTCTCAGTGGTTGATGTTCAACGGAGGAGATAGAGCCAACGGGTGAGTTTCAGGTGAGAGAGAGAGAGGGCATCAACAGTAGTCCGAGAGTGCAGGATGAATTCAGGAACAACCAGCGTGAGACCAGCGTAAGGGCAGAGGGTCTATTTCAGGGTCATAGAATCGTGTGGAGAGTGAGAAATGTATCACTAAATTTCTCTCAGTATTTTTCCTCTATTTTGTTGTCTGAATTCTTGTACATGAATTACTGCTGAAAATTAATAAAGAAACCCTCATCTTTGCACAGGTTTTCCCGCATTGGGTCTTTCGAGGAAAATGTCCAAAAATAACTGTGTCAATATCTTTATATATGTGCTAGAATTTCTCTAATTTTCCAGCATTTATTTTCTTCCACAATATTTATTTTGTGAAGGCTGTAGCATATATGTTTCAATATTTGTCGTAGGAAACTGCAAATAATTTGTCTAGTTAATTTAACAAATAGAAGAAATATTATCAGTTGTTGCAGTAAGATTCTGGATTTCGGAATTTTCACATGGTATCAGAGCGCAGATAGAAGCAGGAAGAGCTCAGTTGCAGACACAAAGGATTTTCGAAGAACACGTGAGTAGCTGCTCAAAACCCCAAGAGGCTGCACAGTCCATTGGCCAGGAGGGAAAATTACTTCTCTGAGAGAGTCGACAGAAAATAAATTTTCCAGACCAAAGATTGTCAAAGGCAGAGGGAGCAGCAAAATTTTTCTTATAGAGCAAATCTTCAGCTGGGATATAGTGTTTTGCAACTACAAAATCAGCGTTGGGGAGGAAAGGGGAATAGCATAGAAAATCATGGATAGAATCAACAGTCAGGAAGCCTCAGAATTATCTTCCAGGTTGGAGGATGAGTTCGCGTGCTTGTCAAGTTCAGCATCATCTGGTGTCTGGTATTTTCATAGTGGAACTTCAACTCATATGACAAGAGTTAGAGAATATTTCTCTAGTTATCAAGAGGAGCAAATGGACTTCCAGATCACTATGGGAAACAAAACTAAGTGTACTCTGGTAGCGAGAGGCACCATAGAATTTCAGACGGAAACAGGAACCAACACCAACACTACTAATGTACTGCATGTGCCAGGACTGGGTATGAACCTAATTTCATTGTCCCAGTTAATGGACAAGGGGTATGATGTACACTTTGTGGGAAAGAAAGTGTATGTCAAACACTCTAGCTAGAAGAAAGTGAGACAGATTGGAGCTTAGAGCAATAGGTATGTAGATTGCAGATCGATTCTCCAATGAAACTGATAAGTGTTGATTTATGGTAGCATCGGATGTGCTCTAAGTCTCAAAATTTGCAGGGAGGCTTAGGCACATGTATTCCAAAGAACCGAGAAAGCGTTTTGGAAAATTCCACTCAAAGTATGTTTTATGGAAATAATTAATTATTTTTAATGGGACCCTAAGTCTAAACATAGGAAATTAAAATAATTAAGGGATATTAATTAAAACAGAGTGTAAATCTTCTAGAAAAGATGGAGATCAAGTCAAGTTAGTCTTACTTGTTGATTAATGATTTAATCTCGACCGTTGAAGACTCAACGAGAAGATTAGAAGAAGGACTTGATGGATCATTTGGAAAACACACCGAGAGAGAAAATCTAAAGATCAAAATTTTTTGTGAGCAGTGCTTAGGGAGAAGATCGATCGAGAAGATTTTTGCAGAGAGCAACAGTGATAGTTCCGGTTGGATATTTTTCCTGAACCGAGAATACATCACAGAGGAGACAGAGAGTAGTACGCAGAGAGGGAGCGTAACAGCTACACAGAGCCAGCACAAAGCCAGCAGAGGCAGCGTTGCAGCCTTGAGGAGATTTGAGATTCAGCTGAGGATTAGTCAGATTCGGTGCCGGAGTGTCAAGGTGTGAGACCGGAAGGGGCCAGATATCAGTATCCAGCCAGCAGAAGAGCCAGCAAGGAGAGTTGAAGCAGTCCCCATGCAGAGTGACGCAGAGACTGCGCAGAGGCAGTGTAGGGCTCATTAGCTCAATGTTTGGCCAGTTCAGGATTCTCCAGTGTTAGTGTGAAGTAATCCTCACAAGCTCTTTGTCAGTCTGATTCTCTGTGTGGATGGTCAGTAAGGCATCCCAGATTGTATTCAGATCTTCTACAAAATAATACAAACCCTCAGTTGCTGCTCTCCAGTGTCAGTGTGAAGTAATTCTCACAAGCTCTTTGTCAGATTGATTCTCTATGTGGATGGCCAATAAGGCATCCCAGATTGTATTCAGAGCTTTTACATAATAATACAAACCCTCGGTTGCTGCACCGATTTTCCCGCATTGGGTTTTTCCGGGGACATTGGTCCAAAAATAACGATGTCATGTGTCTATTGTTTATGCTTGCTCAGATCTTGTTTCCACACATTTATTTTCCGCAGTTTAATTTTGTTAAGGTTGTAGTGTATGGGTTTCAATATTTACCGTAGAACACAATAAATAATTAGTTAAGTAATTAAACAAATAGAAGAATTATCATCAATTACTGCAATAGGATTCCGCGTAGCAGAATTTTCACATGGTATTCGAGCTTGTTTAGCAATGCAGGAGGAGCAAGGGAGCAAACCAGAAGGATCTCGTGTTGAAGAAGAAGCAGGAGATCCAAGAGCTGCGTAACCAACAGATCGATTTCCCTAGTGATTACGCAGTCCAAACCAGGAGGGCTAGATTTGCAAGGAAATATTTCTCTGAGTGAGCCGACAGAGAGGTAGGATTTTCCAGTTTGCAGTTTGTCAAAGGCAGAGGGAACAACACAGCAGATTCAGCGTAGATCAGTAGCTGGTGGGACGCAGTTTTCCTGTAGCAATAGTTGCTGGTGTAGAAAGCGTCGGGAGAAAGAAGCGGAAGACACATTTTGGGGATTTCTAACCTCATAGAGTTTCTTGCACAAGAAACTTTGATTTCTCGTGCAGAAGAAGCGAGTTTGTGACTTATTTGGCTTACTACAGTAAGTAGTGCGTGTTGATTTTTTGGGTAGCATCAGAGATGCTCTAGCTCCGAAATTTTGTGAAGGGGCTAGAATACATGAGATCTCCAAGACCAACAATCGTTTGGAGAAATTCCACTCGGAGTGCATTATATTAAAATAATCAATTATTTTTAATGATTCCTAAGTTCAAACTTAGGGAATTAAAATAATTAAATGGAATTAATATAAATATGAGTGAGAAGCTTCTAAGAGATGAGGATCAAGTCTATTTTAATCTTAGCCCTTGATTAGAGATTTGATCACGGCTATTGATATCTCAACAGGAAAAGTATAAATGAAGACTTGAGGGTCATTTGGAGATACACCGAGCAAATTCTCAGTCACCCGAGGGAAATCGATTCTCCAGAAGTAAGAGTTTGATTTCAGAGGGAGAGTTGCACGGTGAAGGAAGAGGAGGGTATCAACATCAGTCAGAGACAGAGGAGGGACGCAATGCAGTAGAGGGACAGCGCAGAGAGGCAGCGTAGCAGAGGACGTAGTCCTCACGCAGTCCTTACGCAGAAGAGGACACAACGGTGACGCATTGGAGGCTGGAGGGTCTCTTGGGTGTCATAATTTCTTCAGTGATTGGAAGAAAATTATCTCAGGTGTTTTTCACAAAATTTTCTCCATGATTCTGCAAATCATTCCTTGTAAAGAGATTGTTGTTGAAGAATAATAAATAAACCCTCATCTGCTACATCGGTTTTCCCGCATTGGGTTTTTCCGAGGACTATTGTCCAAAAACAACTGTGTTGATGTGATTGATTCTTGTGCTTGCATTTCATTGTTCTTTTCTCTATGCAATTATGTGATAACTGCAGTAGAATTTATTTTGATGTTTACTGAAGGGTTTTGTAAATAGCTTATTGTGGAAAAGAAGTAGGAGAAACAAATCAGTTCCTGCAGTAGAATTTCAAATTAGAAATTTTCACATGGTATCAAAGCAGAGATCAGGCAACAGGGTTGGAGATTCTGCAATGAGTTGTGGTCATGATCTTGCTGGAATAGCAACTCGAAGGGGCTCACGCAGTTCTCCTGGGAAAGAGGAAAGCACAAAAGATATGATGGATCACGACATTTCTGTGTTGACTTCCAGATTGGAAGAAGAAGTTGCTTGCTTGTCAAGCTCTGCTTCCTCCGAGGTTTGGTATATTGATAGCGGGGCTTCTACGCACATGACGGGAATACGAGAATGTTTCTCGAGCTACCAAGAAGAATAGATGAACTTCCAAATCACCATGGGAAATAAGGCTAAATGTATCCCTGTTGGAAGAGGTGCTATAGTTTTTCAAACAGAAGCAGGACATCGGCTTCGAGATACCAATGTGTTGTATGTGCCTGGATTGGGTACGAACTTGCTCTTTGTATCTCAGTTACAAAACAAGGATTATGATGTATACTTCATTGGAAAGAAAGTATATGTCAAACACCGAATTGGAAGAAGAAGGCCCAAATTGGAGTCAAAAGCGACAAACTATATAAGTTATAGCTAGAATCTCCAATGGCACTGATAGGCAGTAGTGGTGAAAAATATTTGAATGAACTATGGCACAAAAGGATGGGGCACTTACACCATGGGGCTCTAAGAATTCTCAGAGAAACCGTCACAGGAGTTCTAGAGTTAAGCACCAAACGAGATGATGTTTGTAGAGGGTGCGTACTAGGCAAGTACGCCAAGGCGGCGTTTTCCAAAAGTAACAATAAGGCAAAGAGTGTTTTGGGATTAATACACTTGGATATTTTCGAACCAATGTCCACAAGAGCTCTTAGTAGTGCCAATTACTTCGTCACCTTCATTGATGACCATTCCAAGAAGACTTGGATCTACTTTCTAAAAACCAAGGATGGGGTCTTTGATCGATTCAAAGAGTTTAAGGCTCTAGTTGAAAATCTGACGGGGAAGAGGATAAAAGTATTGCGTTCAGACAATGGTGGAGAATATATTGATAAAGACATCACTGAGTTTTGCGCAAGGGAAGGCATCAAAAGGGAATGGACCGCTCCATATAATCTGGAGCAGAATGGGGTTGCAAAGAGGAAGAATACAACTATTGTTGAAGCAGCGAGAGCAATGTTGTATGATCAAGATATGCCCAAATTTCTATGGGCAGAAGCATGCAGCATAGCTGTGTATGTTCAGAACAGGATTCTGTGAAAAATCTTAGATCTGGATTCCTACTACAACAAATCTTAATTACTTCTCCTATTATTTGATAATTATTTCATTACATTGAAATACCAAAGTAATTACTGAAGCAATCTACACAAATAATGTTGCGGAATAAATCTAAGTGCTGAAACAATCTGAACAAAATACAATGAAAAACAACCACATTGACAATTATTTTTTGGACTAGGTCCCCGGAAAAACCCAACTTGGGAAAATCAGTGCAGCAGACCTGAGGGTTTGTATTATTAAGCAGCAGAATCTTGAATACAACTAGGGTGCCAACATTCGGCAAACCCTTTAGAGAAATCTAGAAAGCAAAAATAACTGTGATATATACCTTACTCAGCAAGTCTCCGGTAGATCAAAAGCAGCGCTGATGAAGCCCTTACTGCCTCTGCGTGATTGCTTACGTTGGATCTACGTAAGCCTGCGTAGGCAAGCTAGAGGAACAGCGTCACCCCTGCCAGAAACTGCGTTGTCTCTCTCTTGTGTAGATGTTGCCTCTCTCTGAAATGTATTCTTGGTCCTCCTGACCAATCTCTGCTTCTACCCCTCTCTAGATCTGATTACTAAATCAAATCACTTAGAAAACCTAGCCCTAGTGATTTGTTCTTGATCAAAAGTTGTGTCTCCTCACACAAATTCGAAAATGCTCAATGGCTCAAGTGTCAAGTGTATTTTCCATAGGCCCCTCACCCTCCTTCTTATAATCTTTCATTGACTCTTCAACGGCCAAGAGTAAAACATAATCAAGGGCTAAGATTAACTTGGAGGTGATCCATGACTTTATCTAGAAGATTCTCACTTGATTTAATTAATGCACTTTAATTAATCAGTTTCCCTAAGTTTAGACTTAGGAAAACATTAAAAAACGATTAATTAATTTAATTAAATCATCTCTAAGTGGAATTTTCCAAAACCATTTCTGATTTTTATGGAATACATGTGTCTTAGCCTATATACAAAATTACAAGGCTAGAGCACATCTGATGCTACCATAAATCAACAAATTCCTCACAGGGCACTAGGTAAGAATACACTGAAGAGTGTCTTCACTAGTAGGAAGCCAGAAGTGAGTCATTTCAGTATCTTTGGGAGTTTGGCGTACTGCCATATTGCCGAAGAAAAGAGGAAGAAGTTAGATCAAACTGCAGAAAAAGGATATCTAGTGGGATATAGCGAGAATGCTAACGCATATAGAATCTACATTCCTTGCAGTAGGAAGGTCGTAGTACGACGAGATGTAAAGTTCATGGAGGACGGAGCTTTTAGGAAATCTCGAGAAATGCCTTTCGAAAAGCAGTCAAAGGACGATCCATTGGTCTAGCCACTTCGACCAGCCGAAACCAGCACCAACGCTTCTCTAAGGCATAAGAATCCAGAAGTGTCACCTCAAGAAGATTCGCAGGAGGAGGAGCAAGTAGATCCACCCACTACCAATGGATGAATGACTCGAGTATTATGACAGATACTAAGGGGCACAGAGGAGTTCATTGGAGCTCCTAGAAAAGAGAAAAGACAACGTAGACAAACTGCACGTATACCATTAAGTCTTGGCCTGGCTTTGTGAACCTAGCGCTGTTCGCTTTAGGGGGCTTCAAAGATCAAGTATGGGTAGTGTGAAAATACTTCTACAGTGATAGATTTATTTCTTCTACTTATTATTTCCAATAAGTTATTTACAGAATTCTTCTAGTAAATTTTGAAATAAATACTGCTACAACATTCACTCAAGTATATGCAAAGAATAGAACAGTAAGAAATACAAGCATAAGAATCAATCACATAGACACACTTATTTTTCAACAATTGTCCCCAGAAAAACCCAATGCGGAAAAACCAGTGCAGCAAATGAGGGTTTATATATTATTCTTCAAAGAATGAAATTCTTTACAAGGAAAAGACTAGCATCTCCATAGAAAAACACTCCGAGATAAATTCTCAAGAACCCTCTCTCCAGTAATTTCGACACTTCGAAGACTCACGTCTCCTCTCAAGGCCCTCTACACAAAGGTTCGCGTGAGACTGTGGTCACTCGCATGGGCTCTCATACGCTTCAAATTTCTTCACGTCCTTCTTTCCTCTAATTCCTTATCATCGTTGACTCCTCGTTTCTTTCTCGCCCGCAACTCTCCCTAATGCACGACTCATTTTCCAAGTGACCCTGTTTTCTTTATAATCTTTTCATTAACGAATCAATGGCCCATATTAGAAGTCTAATCAATGGCCAAGATTAAAACTTGACTTGAGGTTCGTTCTCTAGAAGATTCACACTCTGTTTTATTAATACCCATTAATTATTTAATTTCCCTAAGTTTAGACTTGGGGTATCCATTAAAATAATTAATTATTTTAATAGAACATAAACCGAGTGGAATTTCCACAAACGATTTCTAGGTTCTTTGGAATACTAATGTCCAAGCCTCCTTACAAATTGTGAGACTTGGAACACTTTTCGATAGAAAAATCAACACTCCCTCTTAGCAAGGAAAGTGTTCTAGCAAAATGCCTGTTGCATGTAGCTCTATCTTGAAGCGTCCTTTGCACCGTTGATGCCTGGTTGTTGTCGCTCATCTAATGTGTTGTTGCCTTCTATACTGTTGCCAATGACACTGTCAATGTCACTGCCTCATATGTACTGCAACTCCCTCTGAATCCTGAGCCTATCCATTCCTGCTACTGAAATGGATTCTTCATCCCCATCTTTTCTCTGAAATAGACAAACTTAGTCTTCCTAGAGCTTTCGTGAAGATATCTGCCACTTGTTCTCCTGTAGGAGTGTACTCCAATTGTACAGCTCCCCTTTGGAAACAGTCTCTGATGAAATGACACCTGAAGTCAATGTGCTTCGACCAATCATGAAACATAGGATTCTCAGAGAGCTTCATGCAACTCTGATTATCACATAGAATGTTGGTCACCTCTATCTTCTCCTTGAGTAAGTTCACAAGCAATTTCCAAAGCCATATGGCCTCACACGAAGTCGTGCTTGCTGCCATATATTCAGCTTCTGCGGAGCTCAAAGCCATGAACTTTTGTTTTCTGCTACACCAGGAGGTCATTCCTGATCCAACACCGAAACAATACCCACTGGTAATTTTCCGATCTACTGGGCTCCCAACCTAATCTGCATCAGTGAACCCACTCAACCTAATGTCATTACCTCGGGTGTATTTCAGTCCAAGGTCAATTGTTCCTTGTAGATATCTGAGAACATGTTTGGCTGCTGCCCAATGAGCCCTCCTTGGTTCCACCATGAACTAACTAAGAGTATTGACAGCATAACAGATGTTCGGCCTCGTGTTTACCAGATACATCAGAGAACCTATGAGTTGCCTATACAAAGTAGGATCAGCCTCATCATCTTCGTACATGTCAATTTTCTTCTAGTTGGTAATCATTGGAGTAGCCATGGGTCTACAGTCCTCCATCTTAAATATTTTCAGAAATTTTGTAGTATATCTTACTTGACCAAGGAAGATCCCACCCTTCAGCTGCCAAACTTCCAACCCCATAAAATAATGCATCAGCCCTAGATCCTTCATGTCAAATTTTGCAGCGAAATTCTCCTTGCAGTCCTTGATGACCCTAGATGATCCTGTTAGAAATAGATCATCTACATACAGCACTAGTATCAGAGGCTCATCCCCTACTCTCAGATAGTAGAGATTGGGATCTGCGTCACTATTGACAAATCCCATTTTCTGCAAGTAGCTGTCAATTCGACCATACCAAGCTCTAGGGGCTTGCTTCAATCCATACAAGGCCCTCTTGAGCCTGCACACGAGTTTTCTGCTCATGCGTCTCAAAGCCCTCTGGTTGTTCAATATATACTTCTTCTTCTATCACTCCATTCAGGAACACAGTCTCGACATCCATCTGGTGAATCTCCCATCCCATCTGTGCAGCAAGGGATATCACGGATCTAATAGAAGTATATCAGGCTACTGGGGCGAAGGTCTCCTCATAGTCTATCCCTTCCTTCTGAGCATACCCCTTAGCCACAAACCTGGCTTTAAATTTCTCGATGTTTCCATCTGCAGCATATTTGATCCATCTCGAACCTACAACTGATCTATCCTGAGGCCTAGGAACCACTTCCCAGACATCATTCGTCATGATGGAGTTGTACTCCTCCACCATTGCATCGACCCATACCTGGTCCTGAGTTGCCTCCCGAAAACTAGAGGTTTCCCCAAACTGCGCTACCAAAGCTTGGTACCTTTTAAGTTGCCTATGCTACCTCTTCTCATTTCTGGGAGCTCCGACAAACTCTTCTGCATCCCTCATAATTTGTCGCAATTCCTTGCTCATCCTACCAGTAGTAGTGGGTGGATCCACCTGCTCTCCTTCCTGCAAGTCCTCGAGAGATGTATCCCTTGGATCCCCATGCTTTGGAGAGGCACTCGTATTACCCTATGCAGGTCGTTCTGGTTGGACCAGCGGATCCTCCTCATACTGCGTAGTAGAAGGCATCTCTCGGGATTTTCTGAAGGCCCTTTCGTCCATGAACTTCACATCCCGTCATACTACAATCTTCCTGCCCTCGGGAATGTATATACGGTACGCCTTTGCGTTCTCACTATATCCCATCAGATATCCCTTTTCTGTAGTCTTATCCAATTTCTTCCTCTTCTCTTCGGGCACATGACAAGATGCTGCACTGCCAAAGATCCTATAGTGGCTTACTTCAGACTTGCATCACCTCCTCTTTCCCCGATGTTCATTTTGTCGGTTAGATGTTGATCTCTTCTCGTGAAAATCCTAACTCCCGAAATCCTCACACTAACACTAGCCGGCACTAACCTAACATGGAACTCGACAACCCCATCAGCCGCCTCGCGTAGATCTACATCACTTAGTCGGAATCGCATCACCTCCTTCTCGACGTTCGTTCTCGCCGGATGGATAAGCTGATCTTTGCCCCTCCTGGCCTCACACAATCCAAGCACTGCACTGATCCGACTAATCCTCGCCAGAAACTTCGGATCTCCCTCAAGGTTTTAGCGCCGCTCTACGTGGCTCTACGCTCGCACCTTCTACAAAGTATTCCCTGGCTCGAGAAAAGATCTTCCAACCGGAACTGTCACTGTCCCTCACTGCAATCGAATCAACTCGATCAAATCCTTCAGCTACTCTACGCTGCTCACATGAGAAATTCGATCTCTAGACTCACACAGTGTGTTTTCCAAATGCCCATTGAAGTCCTTATAACTTCTCCTTGGATAACCAACGGCCCAAATTAAAACATAATCAACAACTTAGATCATATTGACTAGGTCTCCGTCTTTTTCTAGAAGTTTCACACCCAGTTCTATTAATATACTTTAATTATTTTAATTCCCTAAGTTTAGACTTAGGCTCCAATTAAAAATAATTAATTATTTTAATAAAACCCCATCCTTGTGGATTTTCCCAAAATACTTTCTGGGTATTTTGGAATACATGTGTCTAAGTCTCCATGCAAAATTTGAGACATTCTGCACATCTCGATACCAAAAATAAGTAAATCAATCGGGTCATCACTCCCTGCCAAGGCTACGCACCTTGATATATTAGCATTCAGCATTGCTAAGAGCACAAGTAGGGGTGTTTTTAGAGATGTTCCGCTAGGGAGACCACTCGTATCATGGATTTGAGCACACTATTGAGCTGGATGGGGTGAACGCAATTATCACCACCCCTTATAAGCACCCAAAGGCCTATAAGGATGAGATAAAGCGGGCAATTCAAGACCTATTTAGGTTGGGACACATCCGGCCTAGCTCGAGCCCATTTGCTTCTTCCATAGTGTTGGTGAAGAAGAAAGATGAGACACTGCGTATGTGTATAGACTATTGGCCCTCGATAAAAAAACTTTGAAGAACAAGTATCCCATTCCACACATAGATCAGTTGATGGATGAACTTAGAGGAGCTAAATACTTCTCTAAGATAGATTTGAGTTCGAGGCATCACCAAATACGCGTGAGGGAGCAGGAAGTCCCAAAGACTGCTTTTTGCTGCCATTATGGTCATTTTGAGTTCCTGGTGATGCCCTTCGAGCTAACCAACGCTCCGGCTACATTTCAATCTTGTATGAACCACGTGTTCCATGGACAGTTGAGACTCTTTGTCTTAGTTTTCTTCGATGATATACTCATTTACAGTTGGACATGGGAGGAACACCTCCAACACTTGGAGGAAGTGCTACGCACACTGGAGGAGTAGCAATTATATGTGAAGATGTCCAAATGTGAGTTTGGACTGACGAAGATGTTGTACCTTGGGCATGTGATCAAAGAAGATGGAGTGAAGTTACACCAGGAGAAGATTCAAGCTATACTGGATTGGCCCACACCCAAGAAAGTGATGGAGCTAAGGGGGTTCCTGGGCATTTGCACCTATTACAAGAGATTTGTGAGGGGGTTCTCACAGCTTGCAGCGCCTCTTACTGATCTGACAAAGAGGGGAGCCTGTGGATGCAAACAACAAAGGAGGCATTTGAGCGGCTCAAGAGGGTCATGAGGAGCTGCCCAATTTTAGCCTTACCGGACTTCACACAACACTTTGTGCTTGAGTGTGATGCCTCTGGTGAAGTGGTTAGTGTCGTTTTGACACGGGGAGGTTGGCAATCACATTGCATTTGAGAGGAGGAAGTCGCTGCCTCAGGAGAGGTTGTATTCAGTGTATGATAAGGAGATGTTGGCGGTGATGTATGCACTGGCCAAATTCAGACAGTATCTAGTGGGCAACCGGTTCAAGGTGAAAACGGATCACAACAGTCTCTGATTCTTTCTTGAGCAGCAGTCACTGGAGGAGAGGCAGCAAAAATGGGTGAGTAAGCTCCAGGCTTACGATTTTGAGATTAAGTGAAGGGAAAACACAATGTGGTAGTTGATGCCCTTTCACGGAGACTAGAAGCACTATCCTTGATGGATGTCATGCAGGATTGGAAAGCTCAATTGTTGGTTGAGTATTCCAAGGACAGACAATGTTGTGAGATTCTGGATGGCACACACAGGGATAACCGATTTCGGGTGATGGATGATGTGATCTACTGCAAGGACTGGATCTATTTGGTACCAAGATCTGAGTTGAGGGAGAGGATCATGCAGGCAGCACATGATTCTCCACTAGCAGGGCACCTCGGTTTCCTCAAGACATATCATACTGTCAGGGAGATATTTTCTTGGAGACGACACAAGGGGGATGTTATGAGGCATGTGAGGGAGTGTGCAGATTTCCAAAGGAACAAGGTAGAGCTTTCTCATCCAGAAGGGTTGCTACAACCGCTTCCCATTCCGAAGAGGAAGTGGGAGCACGTATCTATGGACTTCAGACTGCATTTATGTATTGGTCAACAAATTGACCAAGTTTGCCCACTTCTTTGTTATTTCATCGAGGTCTTCAGCCTCCTAGGTGTCTGAGTTGTTCTTTCGGGAGGTCTTTGTTGATTGTAGACGGATGTGCTCTAAGTCTCAAATTTTGTGGAGAGGCTTAGAAACATATATTCCAGATAACCCAGAAATCGTTTGGTGAAATTCCACTTGGATTGTATTCTATAGAAATAATTAATTATTTTTAAAGGGACCCTAAGGCTAAACTTAGGGAAATAAAATAATTAAAGTGTATTAATAGAATATGAGTGAGAATGATCTAGAATACATGGATCAAGTCAAAAGTTAATCTTAGTCATTGATTAGAGATCTAATCTGGGCCATTGAAGTCTCAACGAGAAGATTATAAGAAATGCTTGAAGGGTCATTTGGAAATTATATTTTGGAGACACAGAGGATCTTAGAGATAGAATTCTTTTTGATGGAGCAAGAGCTCGAACAAAGATTAGAATCTAAGTGATTTTTGATTGTAGTGAGGGGCAATAGATCCGGTTGGAAGATTTCCGAGCCGGAGAGTACATAGCAGCTAGAGAGCGTAGAGCCACGCATCGTCGCGCAGCCGTTGATGGAGTGCCTACGTAAATTACCGTACGTAGCAAGAAGGAAGTCGTTTTCCGCCGAGAGATAGCGCGTCGTGTCGATCCCAAAGAGATTTTCTTGAGGCTAGAATGCTTCAGCTTTCCAAATCAATGCTGAGACCAAGATGGTGAGGGCAAGAGAGTTGTGCCCACAAATAAGGACGCAGCTTATCGTGCAAAGGCAACACAGTAAGGGCCCAAATTCCCTGGTGCGTATCGTCGCTTTCCCATGGAGAAGGTTTTGTCTCACAAGACTCCGTCGCCTCGCATGATTCGAAAGTCATATCAATCATAGATTTATACTCAAAATTTTATCGCATAATAACATAAACCCTCAGACTGGCCAGAGACTTTGGCTTTCAGTGGACATTAGGTCCAAAATAACCGTGTTGAATGGTTGTGTGATCTATGTGTGTTCAGATTTGTTTCCGCACTTGTATTTCTTCCACAGTTTAACTATGTAGGTCATGGTTGACCACACTTGTCAACGACCCCATAGTAATACACCACCATTTTTTCAAAATGGGATTCATCATGTTCGACGTGTTTGCGCCATTCAAATTCATCGCCAACGACATTTTTATAAATGATATAAACTCATTCTGCATGTTTATGATGTAAATGATCTAAGTAAGACCACCATGTATGTAACAACCTAGGTAAGCCTAGTATGTTGGTGACGATTTCTATCCTAGGAGGTTTTTTGTCTCATTGATTTGTTTGTGTTTTTCGACACAAGTGATCGGCAAATTTTTCCCCTCCAGCGTCACCCCAAAGCTAGGGTGGATTTTGTCATCAAGATGCTAAGTGAGTCCTAGTGTTTTCTATCGAGTCTTTGTAAAAGTAGTTTGGGAATAATCCTAACTAATTGGCTAGATTATTTTATTACAAGCTGTTCGGTTTACTAGATCATGTTTTGAGTTGCAGAATTGAGTACCTATTTGAGGGTCTATATGAATGGGTATTCTCCCTTTATGTGTCTAAATGTATTTATCTTATGTAAAGAGGGTTGGAAAAAATAATTATATCCCCTCTTAGTCAATTAATTAAATTTTCTAGCCAAATTAATTAAAAAATCCTAAGCCGGAAATTTAATTAATTTTAAGTCCTAGGTGAGTTAAAATTCTTCAAAGGCAAAATTCGTTGGTCCTTAAAAAATAATTTTTTAAAGGTCCCAAGCCAAGGGAATATTGAGAATTTCAAGAAATTTTGGACCCTTGGGCCTAGGTGGTTAAGTCAAAGTCAAAATTTTGAGGTAATTAACTCAAAAATATTATTTTTGAGTTAATTAAAAATAAATTAAATGATAAATTCGAATTTCCTCAAAATTATAATTTCGACGGTCCAGATGAAAAGATGATCAAATCTTTTCGACGATCGAGATTACTTTGACATGGATCAACTAAACTAGCCGTTAGAGATTTTATCTTATAAATTAGAGGTCTTTGTCAGTCTTTCAATCATCCGATCTTTAGATTGTGCACTTGTTCTCAAAAGCTCTTGTAATTTTTTGATCAATAAAGCATAAAGACTTTGGGGTTACAAACTTTGGTGTTCTTTTTCCAGATCTATGTGGTGATATTGTCTCTAAACTCCGCTACTTCTATTGGCTTTTGATGGTTGATGGCCTCTATGGATTAATCTGCATACAAATATCTTGTGCAGTTTTCTGGGTTTCTAAAATAGCATTTTGATTTAACAGAAATATTAGTTATCTATTTTTCTAAAAGGTTTCATGTTTATTTTTTAATCTCTATCAATCTTAAATTCGGATTTAAGTGTGCAGAGATCGTTTTTTAAGGTTTGAGCATTTGGAGAAGTCTACAGTTAGACCAGCCGACTCTCAGATTTCATAAATCTGAAAAAGCCCATTGTTTCATAATTTCTAAGGTTATCTTACGAAATATTTTTTGCAGGGTCTTTCTATAGCTTGTGCCTAAATAAAAAAAATTATCTTAATTTTTTTTTTTAATTTAAAGTCAGATCTGGCTTGTAAGAGCCTTAGATCTTCAAATCTGAGAGTGATGTCAGACTTATACTCCTCAGATCTGATAGATCTGCAACTCTTGTGCATAGATCTGTAAATATATTGTATAGATCTGTAATCTACATGTGTAGATCTGAAGTTTTGTAACATAATTTTGAATTCTATCATTTGGGTTTTTAGGATTTTTGTTATTTTTGTACATATTGGGTATTGGGTTTCTTTTTTTCACTTGTGCAGGATTAGATCTAAAAAATCAGCTAAGAAAATCTTCAGATCTGAAAAATCAGCCAAGGAAATCTTCAGATCTGAAAAATTAACCAAGGAAATTTTCAAATCTGAGCCAAATGTAGACCCTGGAGGGCAAGATCTGGGCTCAATATTTGTTTGCAGGAATAGATCTGAAAAAATCAGCCAAGGAAAACTTCAGATCTGAGTCAGATCTAGACCCTTGAGGACGTATAGGCTTTTGAAGCTATTTTTACAGGATTTTGGTCTCCAAATTTCTAATTTTCAAGCAGCAACATTATTCCAAAATTTCAAGAATTTTCAACGATGGGATCTTCAAAACCTTGGGCTAAGGGTTTGATCTCTAAACCCTTATTTTTCTGCAGATTTTATTACAGCAAGCAAATCACAAATAATTAGGCCCTAAAAACACATTTTATATGGTCAAAATTGTTTAGAATTGCAAAATCTTCATTTTCAGAATTTTTGGCCATCTTTAATTTTTCTTAGATCTGACTTTAAAGCTTGCTGAAAATTACTGCATAACTGTGTAAAATCAGATCTGAACATTTCTGATGCATATCCTAAATAAGGTCTATAAATTTTGAATTTTCAGTTTTTTGGCAAAACTTACTATTTTTAGACATTATGGAGATCACTTTCAGTATTTTCAGTTTGTTTATCTATTATCATTTTACTGTTGTTATAAATTTATCAGTTCTGAAAATTACTGAATCAAACTCTCTTAAAGCCTTAAAATTGAAATTTTCAAGTTTTAATATATTTTTGTTATTTCTGGAAGTATTTGGCAACTATTTTGGGCAGTTTTATCTTGCTGATCTGTCACTGTTTCACTGCTGAAACAAAAATATCAAATCTAAAATTTCACTTAATCAAGCCCTAAAAATTGATTTTTTTTCAAATTCATCAATTTATACTATTTTTAGTCATTTTGGGCATTGGTGCCGGCATCGTTTGTTTGCTAATCTATGGTTTAAATCACTGTTGCAATTTATATTTCAAATCTGAAATCTTGTTGAAGAATATATTCTAAGTTTGACTATAGGTTTCTGAATTGGAACTATTTGGAATATCATAAATTCGGAAATATTGGAAATATCTAGCATTTAAATTTGATGGTACTCTGATGATAACATTTTGTTTCAAATTTAAATGGTTGGTGATTAGCTGTAGTTGGTGATCATTGAGCTATCTTTAATTGTGATTTTAAATTACTTGAAATCGGTAGTTAATTGTTTAAATCAACTTTGGGAATATTTCAAGTGATGACAAATTGCGTAACTTCATCAAACATTGTTAATGCGTAATTGTGAGGCTGTTTTATTGAATATCATTGTGGTTGATTGATTTTCATAGCAGCAGTTACATATCAATTACTTGGTCTTAAATTTATAACAGGATATTTTGACTCCATAAGGCACTGGTTTTAAAGTTTCAAATCTAATTGGATCTGTAAAATCTCGTAAATCTTAACAAGTATTTGGTTATCTAGCTGTGTCTCCTAAATTGGTTGGTCTCCAACCAGTTCTCCTTCTTCATTTTCATTAGGGTCTACCTCCCTTAACTTGCATGGAGACTGCTTAGATAGAGAGATTGGAGATCAGGGTGACAGCCCCCGATCTGAGCCATTGTCACGGTGCCTAGACATTCTGTGTGACAACATTTTTTGGCGTCGTTGCCGGGGATAGAGTTTTTTTGTCCTTGGTCTTAGCGACATTTTCCAATCTTCTAATCTTTTTCTCGCCATTCATTAGCTCGTCGCATGGCATAACATTTTATGGCGTCATTTCATCATCATATCTTTCGTCATATCACTAATCATTTCATCATTTACACCTTTAGCACCTAGACATTTCAGTTGGCTTCTTGTTTAGGTGGCGACTCCACTTATTCATCTATTTACTCCCAGACAAGAATCCCCCCCTGATATCCATCTGCTACTCTCAATTATTTCTTTTGTTTTAGAATTAGTTTCGTGTTCAAGTGGCGACTCCAATCCTTTCATTTTTTACAAGAGTTCTTGCTAAGAAGCTTGCTTCTTGAGGACCTTTTGACTATTCTTGAACACGGATCTCTTTCTCTAACATCCACTTAAACTTTAAGCAAGTCATCATGGATGACACCTTTCATGACATGCCAGAAGAGGCCATTCCTAAATTGCCTTTTTTTCTCAAGTGGTAATCCAGCCATTGCTCTAGAGTATCTATCGATAGTCACTTTTATTATAAATAAACATTGTCGTCCTTCAAAATATAATCATGAGGATGTCAAGATACGTATCATTGGTTATTCCTTAAAAGGTGATGCTATCGATTGGTTTCGAAATTGTCCTGAGGAGTATTTTTATTGTTTACAACACATAATCAATGCTTTTAAAGATAAATATATAAAACAAGCCGACTCGCCTTGTGCTCCCAGTATTGTGCAAAATAATGAAATTGATCTTGTAGAGAACTCAACTATCAGCAGGAGATTTCCAGACAATTCTCAGGATGAATCCACTTGTACCACGACAGCACAAATCCATGATAGTGGTGAAGCAGAAACAAGTCAAATCAGTGTTGACAATGATAAGCATCTTGTTAAAGAATTGATTCATATGGTTAAGGATATACAACTAAATCAAGCTTAGGTAATCAAGAATATGGAGGCCAACCAAGCTCAAATCATTAAGTATATGGAACTTAATCAAGAAAAAATAATAGCGGATCACGCCAAGGAAATTGGTTCTATGCAGAGCAAGTTATTGGCCTTAGAGGAAAAGATAACAATCATGGAATTCAATCACTCCAATAAAATAATTACCATGGAAGAAAAACATATCAAGGAAATGACGATCATGGAAGCAAATCATGAGAAGGAGATGAACTGTATGCAAAATATCTTCATGGCCATGAAAGCAAATAATTATAAAATGATTCAAAACATGGAAGCTAACCAGATCAATCTTCAAAATAGGATAAATGTCATTGAAGCAAGTCATGCACAAGAAATAAATGTCATGGAAAACAAGTTAAAGATGATGGAAGTTAATCACTCTAATCAGATGTCTCTTCAGCACAATTTGTTGACTATTGAAGAGAGTCATGCGAAGGAAATTATTGTTGTTAATGTTAGGCATTCTAATCAAATGACTGGTATTCAAAATAAGTTGGAAAAAATGGAAAGATCACATATGCAGAATTTCCAACCCAAGTCAGATTTGTCAACAGATCATAGGCCTCCCAGTTTGCTGAAGCAATTTCCATCTCATCACACGGAGGTCACTTTTCCCATTAAGGAAAAATTAACTATGGTTACAAAGGATGTTAAGAAAGACCAAGCTTATGTGTCACCATTGACAGAGTATATTCAGAATAAGATTGGTCACACTCCAAGTTCATCAGATGTTTTGTACAAGCATTTTCAAGATAAGGACAAGAAATCTACAGTGGTCTCATTACTGACATCACAACCCACTAAGAAGAAGGGAAAAAAGCAGAAAAGAAGAAGTAAGCGGTTTGATTCGTCTGATGGCTGCGAGTAGCTTGACATTTGGATAAGATAGAGTCCTACAATATGCAAGATTGGACATGGTACATCTGAAAAGCAGCCTACAGACTTGCCTGAAAGTAAGCAAACGCTTAGCATGCACTATATTGAGAACATCTGATGCCACAGGGCATCCTTTGTATTGTATCTCTAACCCTACTCCTTGTTATTTCAGCATTTCATTTTGCAGTTAGAGTAGATTTATTTTTCATGTTAAATAGAATAATAAATGTT
The DNA here is from genome assembly GCA_034641835.2 of Pinus albicaulis. Classification (NCBI taxonomy): domain Eukaryota; kingdom Viridiplantae; phylum Streptophyta; class Pinopsida; order Pinales; family Pinaceae; genus Pinus; species Pinus albicaulis. Next base: position 89,047,846 of record CM076580.1, read on the forward strand.
AGAAGAGCTTTCATTTTTCATGTGCTTAATGTTGTATGATGATATTTGGATGGACGCTACTTATGTAATTTTGTGTGTTGTTTGGATACAGATTCTGGATTCTCACATTCCTCTGGTGAAGCAACGTGTCCCCAAGTAGAGTCAGATGTTGACCACACTTTTTCAACAACCCCATAGCAGTACACCATTTTTTCAAATGGGATTCATCATGTTCGACGTGTTCGCGCCATTCAGATTCCATCAGCAGCCGACATTTTTATAAATGATGTAAACCCATTCTGCATGTTTATGATGTAAATGATCTAAGTAAGACCATCATGTATGGAACAACCTAGGTAAGCCTAGTATTTTGGTGACGATTTCTATCCTAAGAGGTTTTCGTCTCACTGATTTGCTTGTGTTTTTCGACACAAGTGATTGGCAAAGTTTTCCCCTCCAGCCTCACCCCAAAGCTAGGGTGGATTTTGTCATCAAGACGCTAAGTGAGTCCTAGTGTTTTCTATCGAGTCTTTGTAAAAGTAGTTTGGGAATAATCCTAGCTAGTTGGCTAGATTATTTTATTACAAGCTACTTGGTCTACTAAATCATGTTTTGAGTCGCAGAATTGGGTACCTTTTTAAAGGTTTATACGAATGGGTATTCCCCCTTCATGTGTCTAAATGTATTTATCTTATGTAAAGAAGGTTGAAAAAAATAATTAAATCCCCTCTCAGTCAATTAATTAAATTTTCTGGCCAAATTAATTCAAAATCCTAAGCCAGAAATTTAATTAATTTTAAGTCCTAAGTGAGTTAAAATTATTCAAAGGCAAAATTCGTTGGTCCTTAAAAAATGAATTTTTAAAGGTCCCAAGCCAAGAGAATATCGAGAATTTCAAGAAATTTTGGACCCTTGGGCCTTGGTGGTTAAGTCAGAGTCAAAATTTTGAGGTAATTAACTCAAAAATATTATTTTTGACTTATTTTTGAGTTAATTAAAAATAAATTAAATGATAAATTCGAATTTCCTCAAAATTATAATTTCGACAATCCAGATTAAAAAATGATCAAATCTTTTCGACGGTCGAGATTACTTTGACATGGATCAACTAAACTAGCCGTTGGAGATTTTATCTTATAAATTAGAGGTCTTTGTCAGTCTTTCAATCATCCGATCTTTGGATCGGGCACTTGTTCTCAGAAGCTCTTGTAATTTTTTGATCAATAAAGCATAAAGACTTTGGGGTTACAAACTTTGGTGTTCCTTTTTCCAGATCTATGTGGTGATATTGTCTCTAAACTCTGCTACTTCTATTGGTTTTTTATGGTTAATGGCCTTTATGGATTAATCTGCACACAGGTATCTTGTGCAGTTTTCTGGGTTTCTAAAATAGCATTTTGATTTAACGGAAAGATTAGTTATCCATTTTTTTGAAAAGTCTCATGTTTATTTTTTTATCTCTATCAATCTTAAATTCGGATCTAAGTGTGCAGAGATCGTTTTTTTAAGGTTTGAGCGTTTGGGGAAGTCTTCAGTTAGACCAGCCGACTCTAAGATTTCATAAATCTGAAAAAGCCCATTGTTTCCTAATTTGTAAGGTTATCTTACAGAATATTTTTTGCAGGGTCTTTCTAGAGCTTGTGCCTAAATAAAAAAATTTATATTAATTTTTTTTTTTTTTGAATTTAAAGTTAGATCTGGCTAGTAAGAGCCTTAGATCTTCAAATCTGGGAGTGAAGTCAGACTTATACTCCTAAGATCTGATAGATCTGCAACTCTTGTGCATAGATCTGTAAATATATTGTATAGATCTGTAATTTACATGTATAGATCTGAAGTTTTGTAACATAATTTTGAATTCTAACATTTGGGTTTTTTGGATTTTCGCTAAATTTGTACATATTGGGTACTGGGTTTCTTTTTTTCACTTGTGCAGGATTAGATTTGAAAAATCAACTAAGGAAATCTTCAGATCTGAAAAATCAGCCAAGGAAATCTTCAGATCTGAAAAATTAGCCAAGGAAATTTTCAGATTTGAGCCAGATCTAGACCTTGGAGGGCAAGATCTGGGCTCAATATTTGTTTGCAGGAATAGATCTGAAAAAATCAGTGAAGGAAAACTTCAGCTCTGAGCCAGATCTAGACCTTTGAGGACGTATAGGCTTTTGAAGCTATTTTTACAAGATTTTGGTCTCCAAATTTCTAATTTTCAAGCGGCAACATTATCCCAAAATTTCAAGAATTTTCAACGGTGGGATCTTCAAAGGGTTTGATCTTTAAACCCTTATTTTTCTGCAGATTTTATTACAGCAAGAAAATCACAAATAATTAGGCCCTAAAAACACATTTTATATGGTCAAAATTGTTTAGAATTGCAAAATCTTCATTTTCAGAATTTTTTGCCATTTGGGCATCTTTAATTTTTCCTAGATCTGACTTTAAAGCTTGCTGGAAATTACTACATAACTATGTAAAATCAGATCTGAACATTTCTGATGCATATCCTAAATAAGGTCTAAAAAATTTGAATTTTCAGTTTTTTGGCAAAACTTACTATTTTTAGACATTGTGGGGATCATTTTCAGTATTTTCAATTTGCTGATTTGTTATCATTTTACTGTTGTTATAAACTTATCAGTTCTAAAAATTACTGAAGCAAACTCTCTTAAAGCCTTAAAATTGAAATTTTCAAGTTTTAATATATTTTTGCTATTTCTGGAAGTATTTGGCAGCTATTTTGGGCAATTTTATCTTGTTGATCTATCATTGTTTCACTGCTGAAATAAAAATATCAAATCTGAAATTTCATTTAATCAAGCCCTAAAAATTGATTTTTCTTCAAGTTCATCAATTTTTACTATTTTTAGTCATTTTGGGCATTGGTGCCGGCATCGTTTGTTTGCTAATCTATGGTTTAAATTACCGCTGCAATTTATATTTCAGATCTGAAATCTTGCTGAAGAATATATTCTAAGTTTGACTATAGGTTTCTGAATTGGAATTATTTGGAATATCATAAATTCGGAAATATTGGAAATATCTGACATTTAAATTTGATGGTACTCTCATGATAACATTTTGTTTCAAATTTAAATGGTTGGTGATTAGCTGTAGTTGGTGATCATTGAGCTATCTTTAATTGTGATTTTAAATTACTTGAAATCGGTAGTTAATTGTTTAAATCAACTTTGAGAATATTTCAAGTGATGATAAATTGCGTAACTTCATCAAACATTGTTAATGCATAATTGTGAGGGTGTTTTATTGAATATCATTGTGGTTGATTGATTTTCATAGCAGCAGTTACATATCAATTACTTGATCTTAAATTTATAACGGGATATTTTCACTAGTTTTAAAGTTTCAAATCTAATTGAATCTGTAAAATCTCGTAAATCTTAACAAGTATTTAGTTATCTAGCTGTGTCTCCTGAATTGGTTGGTCTCCAACCAGTGCTCCTCCTTCATTTTCGTTAGGGTCTACCTCCCTTAGCTTGCAAGGAGACTGCTTAGATAGAAAGATTGGGGATCAGGGTGACAACCCTCGATCTGAGTTGTTGTCGCGGTGCCTAAACATTATGTGCGACAAGAGGCTGTAGTGAATGGATTTCGATATTTACTTGTAGAACACAGTAAATAATTTGTTAAGTAAATAACACGTAGAACACGTAGAAGACTTTCCATCAGTTGCTGCAGTAGGATTCTTGAGTTGATGGAATTTTCACAGTATTCCGATTGCATGATCTTCCCAAGACCATAGTGAGTGACAGGGACAACAGGTTCATGGGGGATTTTTGGCAGGAGTTGTTCTGTTTGGTGGGGACTGAGCTTACACCCAGTACTAGCTACCATCCCCAAACTGATGGGCAGGCGGAGGTTGTGAACAAATGGTTGGAGGGGTAGCTACGCAACTACATGACGAGACAACACAGAGCATGGGTCAAATGGCTACATCTGGGGGATTTTTGCTATAACACAATTTATCACATGTCCATTGGTATGTCCCATTTCCGAGATGTTTATGGATACGATGCACTTACTTTTTCTGATGTGATTTTTGGAGATAGCAGGGCCCCGGGGCCAAGGATTGGGTTCAAGAGAGCCAGGAGATTCTCCGGGCTCTTAAGAACAATTTGCAAGTGGCCCAAAATCAGCAAAAGATATACGTTGATAAGCACAGGGTGGAAAGGCAGTTTGAGGTAGGAGACACGGTCTACCTGCGTTTGCAGCCATACAGGCAGTCTTCCCTCAAGCAGAACGGTGCAGAGAAATTGCAGCCACGGTTCTATGGACCTTACCAAGTGGTGAGGAGAGTAGGTGAGGTAGCTTATGAGCTAGAGCTACCTTCCGAGAGCCGGATCCATAACCTATTCCACGTCTCATGCCTAAAAAAAGGCATTGGGACAACAGATTGTAGCAGCAGCTGAGTTGCCTCCATTGGATGATGAGGGGCATTTGGTTTTGACACCAGAGCTCATACTGGAGACCCAGGAGAGGAAGCTGAGGAACAGGGTAGTCAAAGAGAATTTGGTCAAATGGAAGGATTTGTCGAAGGAGGATGCTAAATGGGAGAATGAGCAGAACTTGCAGCCTCTAGTTTTACAGTTGCTTGGGGTCAAGCAACATATGGGAAGGGAGGACTATAATTTCCCTTCCTAGAATTTTCTAATGTATTAGGAAATCAATTTTTGTAAATTTTGATTAAAGTTAACTCAAGGCAATTTTGGGGTGGCAAACATAGGAGAAATAAATTATTTAATTGATAGTGGAATATGGGACCCACATGAAGTACACATTACAGGAAAAAGGAATTCGACTTCCTTTAGGAAAAATCAAATTGTGGAGGGACCCACCGTGCATGCATGCCCAACGATTATAAAAGGAAGGAATGGAGGAGCCATTTGCATCTTTTGCCTATTGAAGAAATCAAATTGCCTTAAGATGCTTAGCTGAGCCAACATTGTGTTGTTCAGCACAAGAGCTTCTCAAGGAGAAAAGTTCAACCTTTCTTCGGTGGAATTCAAGTGCCACCCAAGGAAGGCATTTTTCTTGCCTTGAGACTGGAGGAGTGAGTTACCTACAGGTTCTGCGCTTTTTTGGAGAGATTGGGACACAGTCAAGAGCCTTTACTGCGCAGTGGTTGGAGACCCATTCTTGGAGTGTAGCAGCAATAGCAGCCATAGAGGAGCATCCTTCATGAAATTCTCAATCAGTATACACAGAAACTGCGTAAGCACGTCCCTGGACTGCGCAATCATTGAAGGAGGCTCTTTTGTGGGAGCTTCCATGGAGGGATTTTGGCGCTGAGGTGTTGGGGGATTGATTGGAGGTTCATTTCAGGAGGTTTGTTGGGATTTTGAAAGGCAGTGATTGACAGTAACAACTACAATAATAGAAATCGAATTTGAGTGAAGTCAGAGTTGTTGGTTTTGTTTGTACTCGTCACCTAGTGCTTGTAGCTTGCCTTGTGCAAGCCCAAGTGCATTTTCTCCAACTATTTGTATCACAGCATTATCACATAATAAAATTTGACCAGTTTATGGAGTTGGTGCATATTTTTCTGGTTCATGTATTAATTTCTGAAAAAATTCTGTGTTGCTATATTTGCATGTTTCCTGTTATCATTGTTAATTTTTCATTAGGAATATTACACACTTGTCCTCGACAGTTAGTCCCAACTCCAGGAGGCCTCGAATCCTCATTTCTATTTGGCAGCAAAACTTTTCAGTTTCTAGCATTTTTCTTGTACTTGCACCTTATTTTATATGTTCCCTTAGATAGACATTTAGCTGTTAGCTAGACACTTACATTCCCTGCTCTCAACATTGATAGAGTAGTTGCCTTCAGATTACCACTTCTGTGGTCATTCATTGGACATTGATAAAATTATCTTATCTTATCTACTCTTATATTGATAAAACCCTATTTACAAATTCTTTGGTAAAGCATTTTCCAAAAATTCCATGGATTGTTTCAGTTGTATCAGTAAAACCAAAAAGCAAACTGTCAAACAAGGGAACTGATTATAATGGAAAAATGCATTTAAATTTCAAAATATTAAAGTACCTTTAACCAATTTTCTGCAACTAATCGACCAAGTACACCAGGGCCTACAACAAGTAAATCCATTTCAGTCGATCCATGTGAGTCCATAATATTTACATCATCTACAGCCCTGGCACCTGCATTCATAAAGGTTTGTCCTGGTGTGAGTCTAAAAGGAATGTAAATCTATAACTAAACGAATACGTCCTTACACTAGATGCTGTAAGACAACATCCTCACAGAATTATTAAGATCATGGAAAATAGTCAATATTCCTTTCCAGTAGCAAAATCTTGCATTACTTAGAAGTTATTTAACAAATATCAGAAAAAACGTTATAGAGGCCATATCCTCTCTTATGGATGTGATGTAGGACATATGGAGCTTGCTATGAAAAAAGAGCATGCCCACCCAATTGGTGTCTGGTGACTCAATTGTAGCGGAACTGGTAACCCTGCAACACAGTCAGCACTCGTTGCAGTGTGAAATACATTGGGTTCGTTCGTTATATCACAATTCACTTAGGGAAAAAGTCATCTGAGAAGTTAATACTCTTTTTAGAATGAGGATAAGATATGTAGAAGCCTGGAACATAATCTCTATACCCAGACTGAATATAGATGGCCTGCGCAGTCTGTAAAATGATCCTCTTTTTTGAGTAGTTTCGTCGAATCCTTCTTTTTGTAAGTGGGGGCAATGGGTGGTGATTTAGAGTGCTGTGTGTCACTAGGATTGTTATGAGCATAATTGTGAGCAGATAGACAATAATGAATAAAAATGTCGACCTCTCATCAGTGAAAGTTAAACGCAGGTTGCTAATAAGCATGGAATTACATTTGAACTTTGAACCTTGCCAGCTCAAAATCAAAATCAGTTAACTGCATTGGCACTCGCTTCTCTACTAAAATTACCAGGTCCAATATGATACAAAATGAAACCGTGCTAAACTGGTAAACAGTGTGTCTCGTGCAACAATCAGCCCAACCATTGCGCGCTGCTGTTATATGTGCTTTAATTGTTTTTTGAATTTATTTCACTTGAAAACTCTTGAATATTCTAGAAAAATCTTTAATAACATTTCAAAGTTTCAAACTCTTCTCTTCCTCGTCTCCCTTAGACCTCCTAGCCTCAGACTTCGAGTGATATCATTAGAACCTTTTGGGCAGAGGTAATTTGGAGGTTGGCCAAAGTCTCCAGCGCTAGTGCACAACTATGAGGGAATTTGTAAGTGGATAGATCGTGATAATCTAAAAAATTTAAACGGCCCATTTAGGTGAAAATAACTGGGTGGGTAACCCTCTCCAGCACTACTATGAGGAAGAGAAATTGTAAGTAGATAGATTGGGTGAATCTAAAATTTGTAAATGTACCGTATGTGCCTCCCAACCCATTCTGAAAATCTGGATGCAACATTAAGCGCAGACCAAAGTTTGAACATCGAGCTTTAACTCAAGAATTCGAAAAAAGTGCATGCACATCCAAGGCCAGCCCCTCTGTGCCCAAATTTCTCTCAAGATGTTTGAAGCACGAGGGGAAAATTGGGTATCCCTTTCGCTGATCTCCACTTTGCTTAGGCATACTGATTCACAAACTATATTCAAATATCGAGAACCACTTTGCAAAGAAGCTACACAACCCAGTAAAAAGCATTTCAAATGCAAGGTAAATGGCACATAAATGGACTTACAGACTGAGAGAAAAGGAAACGTTGACATTCTCCTAAGTTTACAGGGATTCAGAGTCTTCTTCTTTAATACGAGCGTTCTATGTAAACATGGGTGACTCTCCTTCCGCTTGATGGAGGCGCAGAGGTTGGGCAGGGTCGTTGCGAAGCAGTCCATGACAAGAAAATCAGAGTCACTAAAACAGCCACCACGAAATACACTATAAATGGAGCCATATATCATATCACCAATCTAACTGTATATCCAGCTGGGCACTCACAACATGCAGGAGAGTCGATTTTAAACTTTTAGTGGATCAGAATATTGAAGTACATAGATAGAATGGCATGAAATAATACAAGAACACTTATACCTGAAGATGGTGAAAAAAGAAATGAAACTTCTTGAAGTTTCAGTGTGATAGGATGGTAGCTAAAAATATTTCATGTGGAGGACCAACTGGTATCATTGTATTGTATGGTTTTTTTTTTTTTTTAAATCTCCTACCGGGACAGATTTTTCAAATGAAATGATATTGGGTATTTTTGACACTCCCACTAGGACAGATTTTTCAAATGAAATGATATTGGGTATTTTTGACACGTGTTTGTTTCTCAACGTTTATTTCCTCACCATCAAATAAACTAGCAATTGCACCAGGGGGTGCAAGGAACACCAAAGGAGGAGTTGTGAATCTCGTTGCGGTATATGTACGGGCCACATAAACTCTCTTTACTCGCAGCGGATCAATGTTTTGGAGTTTTATTAAACATACATATGCGTGCAATCAACAGTGATTACTTTATCGGGATTTCAAACAAAGCGCAAAAACTCCCAAATATGCCTATAGGCAGAACTGTGGTTCTATGGTCCCACAATACGGTGATCAATCATGGTGCATTGAATATCGGCAAAGTTAACAAATAACGTTTACAGCAAACATATAATCCCGCCAATGCGAAGTTGCAATGATGATGTCGCATAGCAACATAGGAACTTTTATAACTTATCGCATTTCGCTTGCCCGCAAATTAAACTCTTATATACCGAAAATGGTTAAACCATAAATCATGCGATGTGCAATAAGCGCTAATACGGTATGTCGACACGTGGCCATTCTCCTCATCGCATCGCAAGAAATATAACTTACGCAGCCAAGTCTTAACACTATCCGGTAAAATCTGCGATGTGCGAACTTGCAATTTTCTGTCCACCGTTGATCTGCAGCCAGATCTAAGGGTCAACACTGCTCGGCCTCCATTGCATCGCAAGTTATATCATTTACCTTGCGATGTGATCTCTGTCGTTTAATTTTAAAACTCCAATTGTGTGATTCGATCATCGACGTCCAATTACCTCCTGTTGTAACATTATTTGATTTTGATAAGTTAGCATTGTAGTTTAAAAAATAAAAAATTAAATCGTAAATTAAAACATGGATGAAAAAAGAAAAAATTTAAAAAATGTTAGGAAAAATATATTTTATTACATCCATGTTAGAAAAAATGATAGAGTAGTTTGTTATAAATAAAGGAGGCAAAAGAAAAAATGTTAGGGAAGCATGAAATAAAAAAATGCTAATGCTTTAGTGTTTAAAATGAAAAATGGTCGCCTATTTAAATGCGTCAAATTTTTAAAATGTAAAGTTTTAATTTATGTACGTTAAAACCTTTGAAAAAGAGTTTGATGTTCATTTATTATATATATATATATGCGCATATGATTTTATTATAAGGTCGCTAAACGACAAAGCAGTTAAATCACTAGAGATAAAGCGTTGGTGTGTTTTGACGGCAGATCTCGAGCTCTCCTGAGATCCACAACAGAGATCAACTTCGCACCCCCACCCCCGGAGAGTTTCTTATTAACGGGAGGGGGGGAGGGGGGGGTCTAAACTTCGGTATTAGTGGCCACCCTTTTCCGCTACGTGGCAACACAGTATCACTTCGCACCCCCTCCGTGTTAAACCAGAAACCGGGAGGTAACCCCCCCCCCCAGAAATCCACCTCCGGTTTTCATCTGCTAACGACCATTTGTTCCTGCGCCATATCTATTGTCAACCAATGAATCCTCTCCCTCCACGTCACTTGTCTGTTACTCCCTAACGATCCATTATACCGTTAATCCACTGAAAATGTCTTTATGTCACATGGTTGTTCTATTACAATTTGTTGGAACTTTGTTGCATTTAAAAAATAATGAAACCTATAGAAGAGCACAATAAAATCTAGTGGAAATGAAATATAGTGTGTTTGCATTTAGAGGTTGTGGAACAAATGCAACAAAATGGTATGGACCTCGAGAGAGTATTCATAACAGCGTAGCATGTAACCGTGACATGTTTGAATGCAACATAGATTCATATTATTGTTTGCAACGAACACATTTCAAGAAAAGGTTAAAGAGTGAAAAGGTATCTGGAAAAGAAACAAGGAGGAAGGATATGAAGAAGGACTTGTACTATATAATTTTTATTTTTTATTTTTTACATTAGGAAGCACGAAAAAATATATTGTTGAATATAGCAAAAAACCCATTTGGAAAGAAGCGAAGGGACAAGTGACATCATAGTACCCTGATTGTGCATGGAAGCATGGAAATTTTTTCTATATACATTACTTTATAGCAAGTTAAAGTTGACAAAATAAGATGTATGTTTCCTTTTGAAGAAGAAGATGTGGTGTATTGCCCAAAAAAAAATATTGCATTCTGTCTAGCAGAGTGCATGTCGATGGTTTCCCAGAAGGGGGTACTCCTAGTTGTAAACAGAAGGTGTTGCACGACAGCGACGACACCAATTAATGTCCAAAGTTAGGACCGTATTCCTGCATATCCACTTTTGCAATTCTTGGTTGGTTAATCATGGCAAATTCGGTGGGGAAGAGGGTGGGAAAGGCCATGGAGAAGAGGCCCTCTATGTTGTATTCATTGACTGGAGAAACGCCAATGATGGGCCATTGAAGCGAATGGGTAGGTGTGGAATTGGAGGATTCTATGTAGGCAAGTATTTCATCAATTTCTGAATGAGAGTTTGGTACAATTGAAACAAAGGAGGATGAGTGGAGGTCAGACGGGCATGGGTGTGGAAGTTCACAATTACGATTTTCTGAAATGGCTTCCTGGAGTGGGATGGAAGTCGTGTTGATATGGCGTAGCATGTTGGAAATGTTGGTAGGTGCAACAGGCAGAGTAGAGAGTGAAGTTGGTTAATATGGACATCTCTGTAGTATGGGTCGTTTTGTAGTTTGAATTGCAAAGCTGCATGAACACGTGATCTACTAACATAAAATTCATAGGATGTTTCGTCATTACTAGTTTTGTTTACAAGAAGGATGTCTAGTTATGAAAGCATGCGAGGAAGAGAGGTGACAATGTTAGTGATATCTTGAGGAAAGCTAATAGTATGGGCGGAATATTTGAGCTAGCCACCATGTGCATGGGTGACTTGAAGAATGGGGTTGACACGAGCAATGAGCATCTCTTCAACTTGAGTCAGGCAGGAGAGGACATGTGGTTGGATACCTGGGTCCATGTTGTTTGTGGAGGAGAAACTGTGGGTTGTTCGTTCACCGGCACAACAGGTACAAGAAATGATTCTGTTATTTGTTTTTGTTTTCATGGATGGGTAACCTTCATGACAACTTGAGCAAACTTAGATGGGAGAAAGTGCATTGATCCTTGCACGAAAGCGATGATGTCCATGTTGGATATGGATGGGGAGAAATTGTTGGGAAGGTGGAAAGGGAGGCACATGGGGGGGCACATGTATAGGGCAGGTGAGAGGTGAAGGATTTGAAGGGTTTGGTCAGCGGGTGGAGATAGAAGGGGAACTGGGAAAGGTTGGGTGGAATGTAGGGGAAGGAGGCTATTTTGGAAAGGAATGGAAGATTGGTTTGCGTTGGATTCAGAGTGAAGGTTGGCTTGATGATTGGCGAAGAGGAGGCGGCGACGTGCATTAATTATTTCTTAGTTAACCGCGTAGTGGCGTCGTCATTGTTCCCTTTGCAGACTGCTCTCTGGTGTGGTTGGCATATCTGTTGCAAATAAGGAAATGTATGTCAAGAAGCATGTTGGAAATTATGAATAAAAAAAAACACAAAGGAGTGTGTTCCCCTTTCAACACAGAGAATGCAAAATACGCGGAAATAAAAATTCACAACCAGACAAACAACAAACGCAGAGGAGAGGTATTTTTCAATTTATTCAATCCTTCTCTATATTCGATTCATCTCACTTTTAAAATATGAAATTACATAGCTTATACAAAATGGTCGAAGCCTGAAATTCAATGCAATTCAATGCAGAATTGGACGGGTAACAATCAATCATCCTTTTTGTCGTGAAAGGTCATTTCTTCATTGACAATGCACAGAGTCGCGTAAGTATGAGAAATCCTAAATCTGGATTTCTACTGCAACAAATCTGAATTACTTCTTCTATTATGTTACATAATTATTTCAATACTGTGAAATATCAAAGTAATTTCTGAAGCAGACTACACAAATAATGTTGCGGAAATAAATCTAAGTGCTGAAACAATCTGAACAAAATTCAATGAAAAACATCCACATGTGACACAGTTGTTTTTGGACTAAGTCCCTAGAAAAACCCAACTTGGGAAAACCGGTGTAGCAGATCTGAGGGTTTGTATTATTAAGCAGTAGAATCTTGAATACAACTAGGGTGCCCACATCCAAAAAACCCTTCAAAGAAATCTAGACAACAAAAATAACTGTGAGATATACCTCACTCATCAAGTCTCCGGCTGATCAAAAATAGCGTTGGTGAAGCCCTCACTGCCTCTGAGTGATTGCCTGCGCTGGATCTGCGTAAGCCTGCGTGGGCAAGTTTGAGGGACTGCGTCACCGTTCTCTACAACTGATCTGGCTGATTTGAAGCTGGATTTTGGCCCTTTTGGCTCAGAACCCTAGCCTCTAGCTTTCTCCGGACAGACTCCAAGAGACATTGCATTGGTTCTGCGTGATTCTCTGCAGGAACTGCGTCACCTCTGCATAAAACTACGTTGTCTCTCTTCTACGTAAATGTTGGCTCGCTCTGAAATGTATTCTTGGTCTACCTGACCAATCTCTGCTTCTACCCCTCTCTAGATCTAATCACTGAATCAAAATCACTTAGAAAACCATACCCTAGTGATTTGATCCTTGATCAAAAGCTGTGTCTCCTGGCACAAATCGAAAATTCTCAATGGCTCAAGTATCACAATATATTTTCCATGGGCCCCTCACCCTCCTTATATTCTTTTGTTGAACCTTCAACGACCAAGATTAAAACATAATCAAGGGCTAAGATTAACTTGGAGGTGATCCATGGCTTTATCTAGAAGATTCACACTTAGTTTAATTAATACCCTTTAATTAATCAGTTTCCCTAAGTTTAGAATTAGGAAAACATTAAAAAACAATTAATTATTTTAATTAAACCATCTCTAAGTTGAATTTTCCAAAACCATTTCTGGTTTTTATGGAATACATGTGTCTTAGCCTATATACAAAGTTACAAGGCTAGAGCACATCTGATACTACCATAAATTAGCAGTACGCCCTTCTTCTCTATTCTGTTGTTTATACACGAAACAATGTACAAAACACATAAATTGGCAGACCTGAAATTTTGTGGGCTTCAACTTTGAAACCTCATCATGTCCGCTCCCTTATGGAATTTCGGCGATATCAAACTTTAACCTAGGCGCTATCCATTGAACTTTGCGAACTGCGATGTGCGTTGGCACGATCACATCACACCATAAACAAAACAACCTTCAGGCATTGCAGGAAAAGTTAAAATGTTGCGATTGCGATGTGCGATAGCACTATCGCATCGCAATGCATATAACATAACTTGCGAGACTTTAACGGAAAATATAAACTGTTGTGATTGTGATGTGCGCTAGCACTATCGCATCACGACTTACATAACATAACCTGCAAGCGATTAACTGGAAACCATAAAACGTTGCGATTGTGATGTGCAATGAGATATCGCATCGCAACATTGCAAGGTTTGGCGAGGAGCATAACGAGTAACAGTTAAGATGTACGATGTGCGGGTTGCGATGTGGTAAACAGTGGTAAGTGTGAAATGGAAAATGCATAAGGTAAGGTGGAAATAAAAGGTGTGTATGGAGTTTGGGTATGGGTTGCGGGTCCCACCAAATCGCATTAGCAGGGAAATAACATTGCGTAATGCGTTAAAAGGTAAGGGTTGAGACTTGCGGGCTGCGATTGCGGGCAAATGGTAAGTAATGTGGCAGGTGAAGAAATTAATGCAAAGAATGGCACGGGTACTATGCTCTGAACATTTCTAGAAATTGCGTAAAGCAAAAAACAAAACTTTAGATTTGGATCCTGGACTTGTCCTTCAACAAAAAATCCAATTCAAAGTGTGGGTTGTTTCCAGTAAATTCATGGTGGTGGTTGGGAGTTATTTCCAACAAAGCAAACATGTGTATGATGTTCGAAAATGAAAATAAACAACAGAGGGATGTGTTTCCCCCTCACAACACATACAATGCAATATTGCAGAAATAAAAATTATAGACAGACAGAGAGCGATGTTGGCGTCTTGTTAAAAGAAGGTGTTATTTTGATTCAATGAAGTTTTGGTGAATGACCAAACTGGCTAATGCTTGTACACAATTGACACAACTGAAAATCAAAAACATACTTTTGGAAGGATTTGTCAGAAGCATAATAGCAAATCTTATGTGAGTGGCAATAAAACATTTTCCTTCATTTCTCCAGCTGAAGAATTAAGTCAGATATGTGAAGCAGAGGAAGAGAAGTCCCAACACTGTAAAATAGTTGTTAGCAGAGGAAGACAAGTCGCAGCTTACCCGTTATTTTCACTCGAAAAAGTAATCGTAAGTCCTTCAAGTTGGAAGTCGGCAAGTCGTTGAGGCTGCAAGGTGGAAGTAGGCAAGTCGTCGAGGCTACAAGTCCGATTGGCAGGTACTGAAACAAATGGAAGGCAGGAGAGGGTCGTCGGAATATATGAGCAGGGGAACGACGTGATGGGCTATAGAGAAGGTGAATGCAAATCAATGGGGAGTATGGACGAAGGGGTTAGATTGCCGAGGCAGAAGGAGAAGGGTACAATAGCAGGAGAGGGGAGCCATGAAAAGGCATGGCCACAGAGCAATTTCGTATGGAAGTACTACATTATATTTAACTCTCCCTCCTCCAACTCCGTTGAAGTCTCGCAACAATTATTGGCATGGCAAAATCTCTCCTTCATCAGACTGTGTTGAAGTCTTTCGGTATGGAAAAATGGGTACTATCAAGGGCCCGGTATGGAAAAATGAGTTATGTCAAGGGCTTTGCAAAGGTGTCACGCAATAGCTGATAAAGAAACTTTCCAGGTGTTAAGTCTAGAAAAATGTCGTTGGAGGGGCGAAGTCCAAATGGAGGATTTTCATTTGTTGGAGGAAGTGCCACATGTCCAAATTTTATTGGCTGGAAGGGCGATAAGAAATGCTTCTCATTGGCTGGGGTTAACAATGTTTCTCACCCCAAGCCAGCAAAGAGAACGCCTTTCGGCATAAATATAAAAAAGCATACATAAGTGTGAATTGATTGTGTAAAAAAGCATAGTAAGTGTGAATCATTGTGTTATTTATTTTAAGGTGGTGAAAATATATATGAGCACAAGCAAGTGGCATCATTATATGGATATAGACCAAGTTGCTATTGAGTGAGTTTTCATTGACAATCCCCTCCCAAGGTAGTTCTATATTGAGTTGATTTTTTTGGATTGTTTTATGTTTTTTTTAATCTTTCACAATTATATAATTTAGTAATTGCTCAGTTATAAATTAGTAATTGTTTCCAAAGGTGCAAAGATACTCAGAAGGAATACAAGATTTGGGGAGCTTATTTTGTCACGAGTTATTTAAAACATAAATTCCTAAAAAACATTGTAACAACACTTAATGTAGAATTAGAGAATATTTTGAAATTTGATTAACGAGAGATTGTAGAATTAGAGAATATTTTGAAATTTGATTAACAGGAGCGGATCAATCAAATAATTGACCTTGCTTTGCTTGTTTTTATCAAATGTAAAAATATTTTTGAAATAGCACAAGAGGAAATAGAGAATCTCTATTATATTATTTTCCTTGGCTTTGATTGAAAATTCAGTTGATCCAATTTTGTTGCAAGCAATGTTTCTTACTTGGACATGAGGAATAAATCTATTCAACACAAATGTTATGAAACCAACTCACAAAATAGAAGAAAAGATAGATCAATGCTTTAGAAATTAGTCTCTTTGAGAGGGAAACCTCCTTTACATTACAAATGAACAATTTTTGGATGATTCAAATGACAAAACCTTCTTTCTATGTATAGGAGTCCATGGGGTCACAATATAATCCTAGCCGACTTAACAAAAATAATGTAAGGGCACAACAATAACAATAGTGGGCTTTTATGGGGCACAATAATAATAAGATGAGGACTACAGGGGTACAACAATAACAATAAGGGGGCTACACTAACAACAATAAGGGACTACACTAGTAATATAGGGACCTAGCATGCCCCTCTGCTTTAAGAAAGTGTTGTCCTCAATGCTTAAGTAGTTTTGGATGCTTCTGTATAAAATTCTCATCCTCCCATGTGGAATCTTCAGTGGGTAAGTTCTTCCACTTGATGAGATACTCTGAAATTGATCAATTTTGTAGTTGTCGAGTTCTTGTTTCTGTGATTGCTTCAAGTTCGAATATGATTTTTCCTTCCTCATCAAGTTCTAGCAATATTGTTTGAATTGGAAGTTTGTCACCTATAACCTTCTTTAAGCATGAAACATGGAAAACTGGGTGTACTCGGGAAGAAGCAGGAAGCTTCAATTTGTATTCCATAGTGCCAATATTTTGCAACACCATGTAAGGACCATAGTACTTTGGTGATAATTTATTTTCCTTCTTGGCTTGCTTGAGGGACATTTGTTTGTATGGTTGTAACCGTAAAAATACCCAGTCTCCTACATCAAAACTTCTCTCGATGTGATGTTGATATGCGTGTTGTTTCATTCGATTTTGTGCCAAAATTAGGTTATCCTTTAAGAGTTGGAGAACTTATTGTTGATGCTCGATGTGATCTTCCATTGCTTGAACCTTAGAATTTTCTCATAAAGATGATGTGATGGACGGTGGATGATATCCATACAGTGCCATAAATGGGGTCATTTTTGCTGCAGTATGGAAGGAATTGCTATACCACTATTCAGCTAGAGGTAACCACTTGACCCATTGTGTTTGTTTATCAAATACAAAACAACGAAGATATCATTCCAAACATTTGTTCACTGTCTCAGTTTGCCCATCGGATTAAGGATGATAAGATGATATATGAGCTAGTTGAGTACCCAAACAAGAAAATAATTTCGTCCAAAAATTTCTAGTGAAAATGGGATCTCTTTCGCGAACAATAATCTTTGGGTTTCCATGTAGCTTTTGAATTGTTTCCATAAATGCAGTAGCAATTGTACTTGCTTTAAATGGATGACGTAATGCACAAAAGTGTGCATACTTGGTAAGTCTATCAACTACCACCATGATGACACTCTTTCCTTCAGACTTAGCTAAACCTGTGATAAAATCCATTGAAACGTCCTCCCAATGTTGACTTGGAATGGATAAAGGTTGTAGCAGACCCGAGGTCTTAATTGTCTCAACTTTATTTTGCTAGCAAACCAAAAATTCCACCACAAACTTTTGAATATCAGATTTAAGGCCATCCCAAAAAGAATATTTCTTCACCTTGTGGTAAGTTTTTAAAAATCCCGAGTGTCCTCCTACGGGAGAGGTGTGCAATTCAAAAATAATCTTTTGTTTTAGTTGGGAATTCTTACAAATATATAAGTGATATTTGTACGATAAGGAATCATTTTTCCAACTAAATGTATCAGATGTACTAGGATATTGCTGCAACTTTTGAATGAGTGTCCACACTTCTTCGTCATTCTTCCATTCCTCCCTTGCTTCGGTTATCCAATCTGGTTGGATAATAGAAATGGCACAAAGCAATGCTTCCACCTCCTCATTCTTTCTTGAGAGTGCATCTGCAACAACATTTAGCTTCCCTTTTTTGTAGATGATTTCAAATTCATAACCCAACATCTTTGTGACCCATTTTTGTTGCTCTTCTAAAGATATTCTTTGTTCCAAAAAGTATTTAAGACTATCATGATCAGTTTTTACCTTGAAGTGTCTTCCCATTAGGTAAGGTCGCCATTTATTTAGTGCATGTAGTAATGGGTCTTCCTCCTTGCATTAAAAGAACACCAATTCCATTTCCTAAGGCATCACATTCCACAATAAAGGTTTTTGTGAAGTCTGTCATAGCTAAGGCCGGTGCTTGGCACATTGCCTCTTTAATATGCTCAAAGGCCTTGGTTGCTTTAGGAGTCCATGAAAATGCATCTTTCTTCAATAATGTTGTTAGAGGTGCTGCTATTCTCCGATAATTCTTAACAAATTTGCGATAATACCCTATTAACTCGAGAAATACTCGCAACTTGTTTATGGTTGTGGGGACTTTCCATTCCTTAATGGCTTTAATTTTGTTAGGGTCTACCTTAACACCCTCCTGAGATACAATATGACCCAGATATTCCACCTCTTGTACTCGAAAGAAACATTTGGAGGTTTTTGCATATAATTGTTTCTTCTCGAATAGTTTGAGCACCTTGTCAACATGTTGAACATGATCCTTCCAAGATCTGTTGTAGACTAGTATATCATCAAAAAATACTAACAAAAATTTTCTAAGGAAAGGTTTGAAAATGGAATTCATCGACCCTTGAAATGTAGAAGGTGCATTGGTAAGGCCCAAAGGCATGACCGAAAATTCATAATGACCCTCATGAGTTCGAAATGTTGTTTTCGGAATATCTTCGATCTTCATTTTAATTTGATGATATCCTGAACGAAGATCCAACTTGGTAAAATATATTGTTCCATGTAATTCATCCAAAAATTCATCAATCACAGGAATGGAAAATTTATCTTTAATAGTGAGCTTATTGAGCTCCCTATAATCCAAACACATGTGCCATAATCCATCCTTCTTGTGCACCAATACTACTAGATCAGAGAAAGAAATTTGACTTGGTTGAATTATACCAGCCTCTAACATTTCTACAATCATACGTTCAATTTCTCTCTTTTGGACATAAGGATATTTTTAAGGCTTAATTTTTGGAGGAACACTGTTTGGAATCAAATGAATAGCAAGATCATGATCACGAATAGCTGGGAGTACTTTGGGAGTTTCAAACACCTTGGAATGATTGTCCAAGGATTTTTGGAGATCTAGAGAAATATATGATTTTGATGTTGGAACTTCTAGTGAGAATAATTGTGCAATTATGCATCGTTGTTCTATCTTCAGAAGCTTTGTCATGACATTAGAGATTATTATCTTTCACGGCTTCCCTGCGGTACCCCGTAATTTAAATTCCTTTCCTTTCAAAAAAAAATCAAGACAAGTTCTTGAAAATTAAAAGCTACCGTCCCCAAATATTGTAACCATTGTACTCCTAGTACAACATCAACACCTCCCATTGGAATGAAAAACATTGGAATATTCAATACATATTCCCCCATGGTTAGCTTGATATTATGGCACTTTCCAGAGCAATTTATAGTTCCTCCATTTGCAACCATCACTCGACACTCTCGTGCTGGGTATAGGAAGTAATTCAATTCCTATGCTACCTTACAATGAATAAAATTATGGGTGCTTCCCGAATCAATCAACACTATTACATTTTTTTTCTTGATATGTCCTTCTATCTTGAGAGTTTGAGGAGTGGTAATTCCTGCCAATGCATTACAGGATATGGTTGGACTCATTTCTTCTTTCTCTAGGGTTGGTTCCTAGTGCATATCTCTTCTTTTGAAGTTTCTTGTTCATTTTCTTCCTCCTCTTCACAATCTATGTAAAATAATTTCTTCTAAACACAATTACGACCTTTAGTGTATTTTCTATCACAATTGTAGCAAAGCCCTTTGCTCTTTTTTCTTCCAAATTTTGTCGATGCAAATTTATTAAACACGAAAAAAATAATGCATTTTTGAAGATTTATGAGAGGAGAACATCAGGTGGAAAATTCCACAAATTTATTCAGTGACTCAGTTGTAAAATTACATACACTAGAATCCCATACTATAGATGGTGTTATATATCTATTGATATGCTTTATAAATTAAATATATAGAAATTTGGGCGCAGTTTGGATTAATTATAGTTAAAATTCAATAGAGAAATGGGTTAATTTTGTTTGAAATTTGATATAGATTTTTTAAACACCTCTAACATTTTCGAGACTGCTAAATGATAAAACATATTTTAAACAAACAAAACTACAATCTCACACACAATTATTAAAAAAACAAACAAACCAACCAACCAAAACAATAGTTAAAGAACACTTCTATTTAGAAGTGTTATTATAAAGGTTGAGTGTTTATTTACCGAAAAAAAAAATCCATAAAACCATTAAAAATCATAGAAAATTCTAGGAGGGAAGATGGGTTTTTTTGGCTCTGTATGATACCAAACCCATTACTGCTTTGATGATCTCTTCAACTCCGACATTTGCAGCTACCTTTATGGACAAAGACAACTTGCAGAGGTCTGGAAATTAGGTTGTTCAGCAGGCGATCGATGCTCTAGGAATTTGTAGTGTGGGTTGGGGACCCTCGTGAGTTTTTAGATTCTTAGAGGCATCAACGAGAGAAATTAAGAGGAAAAGGATGAGTGTGAGTATGGAATCCATGATTGGGCGTGAACAGAAACTCCAGCAAGATCGACAAGGGATCCACCAAGTGCGGCAATAGCAACGATGACGTAATTTAGTAGGCCAAGTGGTCAAATATTGTTGGATAGAGGATGATGAAAAAAGAGCTCTAGGATTGGTTGGGATGAATAGTATTTTCCTAGCCCAACCTAATAGAGGAAACACCTTCATTGTAAATATAAAATGTGTAGTCAAGTATCGATTAATTTTGTTTTTTAATTTAATTTTATGAATATGAATTTTAAAATTAATTTAAGAGAGAGTTTCATATTATTTTTGTTAATTGGGATGATAAAAATATTAGAATTTAAAATATTTTATTTGGGAATTGATATACTATTTTGATAATGAATTTTTATTATGAATCTTGAATTGATGAAAGGGGTATGCTTTACAAAAAAGGAGTAAATGTTCATAAAAATTATGATTGATATATCCCCGATGGGAGTGAATTCCAAGAGTAATGAATGGATAGGGAGTCATCCCCACCACCCTAGATACGAGTGGAGAGTAAATGTTGGGGGTGGGGTGGTTGCCCCCTCACATGCATAACTATGTGACTCTATCCCCTATTTAATGGAGATGCTCCTGGAGAAAACGAAGTTACGAGGGTTGTTAGTAGTTTTCACATTTGTGCAAGGTGACTCTAGGCTGTTTCCCTATCAAAAGAGAGAAACCAGGGAGGAAATATGAAAGGGAGTTGTTCAGAAAGACAATGGAATAGGTCTAGAGGACATTCCTTGATAATAATATTGGTAGGATGGGAGGGGATACTGTGTTTGGGGCTACATGGCGAATTAAGTTGTGGAAATTGTGTTGAAAGAATACAGAGGGCATGGACAAAGAAGGGAGTGTTGAGCTCCTCTGCATGGTTGACCTCGAGGACATGGGCACAGAGACGACAAATTGGTGTGATTCACCTCTCCAGAGAAGCAATGACCAGGTAATCCCTTTCTTTTTCTAGGCTCCGTGTAATCTTCAAGACTATGATTTTAATTTCCCTTGGTACATTTCTGGAAAGATTTTTAAGGGGTATTGGGTGTTAGAAAATGTAACTAGGTTCGGTCTTCATAATTGATATTGTATCTATGTCATTGTATATTTTATGTAAAAGATCAAAATGAAGAAAAAGAAATAGTATTTTCAACCATGGGTTTCGTGCTCAAATTATTTGGTCAACTAGGTAAAGCATATTCTTCATGCTTCTAGGGTTTATTGAGTCAGAAGAATATTTGTCATAAGTCAATTTATTGTCCTTGTGTCAAGTCCCATTTCGACTTTGAAGAGAAAATTGAAAAACAAATTTATTTGAGTCATAAATGTAATTTTTGTGTCTCCAAGACCAAGTCAACCCTGCCTCCTCAATCCAGCCTAGAAAGGGGTAATTTGACCTTGTCAATGTGTATATATAGAGATAGTTTAACCTCATTTGAAGCATGAATCAAGCAAGTTCAATCTCCAAGAGAAGAAATTTGAAATTCAAGAAAACGAGTTGGAAGCAAGAAAGAGAAAGAAGAAAGGAAAATTGAGTTTTATGCCATGGAATCTGCCCTAAAACTCTCACACGTGCAAAATTTTTGAAGCTACTGCAGGTTCGAAATTCTGAACCTAGGGACAAAATTCTGAAGTTGACCTTGAAATTTTTTGTTGATTTGTAAAGTGTTGACTTGAGTTGACTTTGTCTTGTTCGAAGAGCTTGGGAGGAGGTTTGACTTGGGACTTATTGAAGGTCTTGGTCTTGTTGTTTAGGTCCTTGATTCCTCATTTGATCAGATTCTATAAGAAGAGAAGAATTTTCAAGGTTTTCCCCTTAGAGGGTTTTTTCCTTGGCTTGGAGCCTACATCCTCTATTCATTGTCTATTTGTGATCTTCATTGTTTATGGTTTTGGTATTTTTATGATGAACAGAACATAATAAAGTAATAAGAAGCCAACATAAATTCACAAGAAATTATCTAGTAAAGAGAAATCACCCTAAATGTTCCCCCCCCCGATTTCTCAACATGGTATTAGAGTTAAGGTGAACAAGAAGTCATCTTGAAGATCACTCTTGTTGGCACAAGGAGAAGACTTTCATCAAAAATACTTCCAAGGACATCATTTGCAAAAAGGAAATAAGAAAAGGATACAAGGAAGAAGATGAAAAAAAGGATCATCTTAAAGGAAGGCTACTACTCCTCCATTGAAGGCTTTTTATCTTTATCTCCCCCTCTTGGAAGGCTATCATTTTGAAGGATATTTGGAGGCATTATACAAGGACAATGAATATAAAAAAGCATCATTCAAATACACATCAAGAATATTGGGAACATCATCCACTCTTTGAAGCAACTCGAAGGAAGTCATCATTCTAGGGAATATTTGAAGTCTCTTGGAAGTCTTGGGAACATCAAGGTATTTGAAGATCTATTTATTAAGTAAGTACTACCTTAATATCTATGGATCAATCTTCAAATCAAATGAATTCATTTTGTAAGGAAGGAAATAAGCTTGATGGGTCAACAAACTTTCAAGCATGGAAGAAAAGGATAGATTTGATACTTGTAGAGAATAAAGTCATGGACAATGTTCAAGGAAAAGTTGTAGAACTAGAAAAGGATAAGACTCAAGAATAGGAAAACTACATGAAAGGAGAAGTGAGAGCTCAAATGATTCTCATTGAATCCATTAAAGATCATTTCATTCCTTTTATGGTGGATTTGGGCACATCTAAAGCAATTTATGATAAGTTCGTGAAATTGTATTCGGTAATAACTACAAGTCAAAAGATATCTCTAAGGAATAAGCTTTACAATACAAGGTTTTCAAAGGTTGAATACTTGACCTCATACCTCTTGAAGGTTTCACAATTAAGGGATCAATTACAAGGGCTTGGAGAGATTATGACTGATTTTGAACTGATAATGTGTATACTCTATTTGTTACCTCCCAAATAGAGTAGCTTTGTGACAAGCATTTACTCAAGGAAGGACACTCCAAAATTTGATGAAATATGGTCTCTATGTTGTGAAAATTCTTAGATCTAGAATCCTATTGCAGCAACTGAAAAATATTCACCCAACTGTTAGCTTTTACTTAACAATTTATTTGTAGTTAACTATGGAAAACAGTGAATACATCACACTGCAACCTTCACTTAAATAAACTACGAAAATTAAATGCAGAAACAAGATCTGAGCAAGGGAATAAATAACACACAAGTGACATTGTTATTTTTGGACTAGGTCCCCAGAAAAACCCAATGTGGGAAAATCGGTGCAACAGCTGAGGGTTTGTATTATTATGTAGTAATTTCTGAGTACAATTCCTCCAATGCCCTGAATGGAAATACTATAAAGAGATCTAACTAAACAAAAAGCTAGTGAGATGATCTCACCCCATCACTAGAAGATTCGTCATTGATATGCATTGGAGGTGAGCCTCTACGTTGTCTCTGCGCAGTAAAGCGTCACACCTGCACAGTCACTACATTATTTTTGCTTGGACTGCGTTGCACCTCCTATGAGCTCTCTACTAGCTGTAAACTTCAATGCTATGGCCTCTCGATTACAGACCCCATCTCTGGCACTGGATCCTAATTGTTCCCCAGCAGAAATACAGACTCCCTCTGAAGCTCTGCGCAACCTTTGTGTGTTGGCTCTGCGCTGCCTCTCCGGACTGCTCTCTACCCTCTCTACCTTGTACTCTCCGGATCAGGAAAGATCTCCAACCGGAAAATTATCTCTGCCCCTCCCTGCAAGAATCAACTCGATCGATCTTCTCCCTCAGCACTGCTCACTAAAGAAATTCAATCTCTAGACTCTCTTGATGTATTTACCAAATGCCCCATCAAGTCCTTCTTATAATCTTCTCATTGAGGCTTCAATGGTTGAGATTAAATCATTAATCAACGACTAAGATTAACTTGATTTGATCTTCGTCTTTTTATATAAGATTCACACCATGTTTTATTAATACTCTTTAATTATTTAATTTTCCTAAGTTTAAACTTAGTGTCCTATTAAAATAATTAATTATTTTAATAAAACACAATCTAGGTGGAATTTCCCAAAATGCTTTCTCGGTTCTTTGGAATACATTTTTCTAAGCCTCCCTGCAAAATTTCATACTTAGAGCACATCCAATGCTACCATAAATCAACACTCCCTCTTAGCGAGGAATGTGATCTAGCAATACATATTGCTAAAGTATCACCCTTCCTCTGTAACATATCCTGCTGCGTTGCTGATGTCTGAAACTGATTCCCACCAACACTGCGCTACTACATCTATGTTGATGTTGACCTTGCGTACTATTTCCAACTGCTACTGCACTACAAATTTGTTTCTTATTGCAACATAAAAACATCCAATTTTTGAACCAAGTGTTCAGCATGATGCATCTAGTACTAAATATCTGACTGTTGCTAATCTCTGCGCTAACCCTCTGAAGTTTTTGCACTGCTGCTAGCTCTGTGTTGTGCCTTGCTGCACTGCTGCTAAATCTGCTCTGCACTGTTCAAACTCTGGCGCTCGCTAGCCACTGCGTTGCCACTTCTACACTTCTCTGCACCAATTGATACTTGTTCATCCTGCTACTTCTGATATGGGCTCCTGTACCAAGGTATTGATCCATGAGGTGGAATCCTCAAGGATCCTACCCAACTGCAACTTTTTCAAACTACAATTCTAGATCACCCCAATTTTCCCTTGGAAATATTTGGGAAATCATTGAAAAATATTCCTCCTCGATCTTCGTAGTTGCAGCCCACAGATCATACTTCTCATATTTTTCATTCTTCTTGAGAGGATATTGTGTAGCATAATGTACCATCTCGTGACACTGGAAGCATTTAATCTTTGATATGTCCTTATTCCTCTTTCGCTGCTCTTGCTACCCCTTTGATGCAAGGGCTACATTCTCAACCTCCTCCTTAGGCTTCATCCTACTGTTGTTGTTGCCATCAAGATTTCACTTAAGTCTCTCCTCATCTCTTCCTATTGAAGAGTTGCCCACATTCCTTCCTAGTCTGGCAACTTCTCTCTACCTAGGATACTCTGGACAAAGACTTGCCATTCTAGGGAAACAAAATTCAGAGCCAGTCTGACCATCTCCGTGGCCTGAGGTGCTGACCCTACAACTTCCAATTGATCTCTAACCTCCTGAAGATTTGAAAGGAACATGTCTATGCGTTCTCCCTTGTTCATCCTGGTAGATCACATCTTTTCCTCCAATAACATGTTTCGCTACTCGGAAGACCCCTGGTATAGCATGGCCAATGCATACCACATCTCCTTTGCAGTCCCTTTTCTAGAAATATGTGAGACAATGTGATCCTTCACTCCATCAAGGATCAACTATTTGGCTTTTTCCATGTTATTCTTAAAGGCTCTCAATGGAGCTGCATCTACAGGTTCAAATATTGAATTGTCGATGAAGGGTTTGAGCTCATGCCCATCTAGAAGGAAGGAGATCTTTTCCTTCCACATTACATAGTTGGAGGTACCCTCCAACCGATCCTAATCACACAACCCAGAGGTTGTCATCTCACCCAATCAAATGTTGAACTGCTGCCTCTAACCCTCTACGCAGCTGGCTCTACGCACTCCCTATTGGAGCAAGCCAAATAAATCTTGATCACATTGCTTCTGCATGGGAAATCATAATTTATTAGGCAAGAAATTCCCTGAGGTTAGAATTCCCTCAAAAGTGTCTTCTTCTTATCTCTTCTGACGCTTTCTGCACCAGCAATTGTTGCTACAAGAAAACTACATCCCACCAGTTGTTGATATGCACTGAATCTGCTGTGCTACTCCCTCTATCGTAGACAAATCACAATCTAGATAGTCTTACCTCTCTTTCAACTCACTTAGAGAGAGACTTCCTTGCAAATCTTTCCCTCCTGGCCTAGACTACACAATCCCTTGGGAAATCGATCTGCTGCCTACGCAACTCTTTGATCTCCTTCTTTCTACTCAACATTGCATCCTTATGGTCAACTCTCTTACTTTGCTATACACGCTCTGATACCATGTGAAAATTCCTAGATCTGGAATCCTATTGCAGCAACTCAAAAATATTCACCTAACTGCTAACTTTTACTTAACAATTTATTTGCAGTTAAGTACATAAAACACGGAATACATCACACTGCAACCCTCACTTAAATAAATCGTAGAAATTAAATGTAGAAATAATATTTGAGAAAGACAAGAAATAACACACAAGTGACATTGTTGTTTTTGGACTAAGTCCCCGGAAAAACCCAATGTGGGAAAACTTGTGCAACAACTGAGGGTTTGTATTATTATGCAGTAATTTCTGAGTACAATTCTTCGGATGCCCTGACTGGAAATCCTATACAAATATCTAACTCAACAAAAATCTAGTGATATGTTCTCACCCCGTCACTGGAAGTTCTAACACTAATATGCATTGGAGATGAGCCTATATGATGTCTCTGCGCAGTACCACGTCACACTTGTGCAGTCACTGTTGTTGGGACTACGTTGCACCTCCTCTGATCTCACTGCTAGCTAGAAAATTCAGCCCTCTACCCTCCTGGTCTCACACCTTGGCTTTGACACTGGATCTTGACTGTTCCCCTACAGAAATATAGACTCCCTCTGAAGCTTTGCGCAACCTGTGCGTGGTTGGCTCTGCGATTTCTCTCCGGACTTCTCTTTGCCCTATTTGCCTTGTACTCTTTGAATAAGGAAATATCTCCAACCAGAAAAGTATCTCTGCCCCTCTCTTCAAGAATTAACTCGATCGATCTTCTCCCTGAGAACTGCTCACTAAAGAAATTATATCTCTAGACTCTGTCAGTGTATTTTCCAAATGACCCATCAAGTCCTTATTATAATCTTCTCGTTGAGGCTTCAATGACTAAGATTAAATCATTAATCAATAGCTATGATTAAATTGACTTGATCTCTATCTTTTTCTAGAAGATTAAAATAATTAATTGTTTTAATAAAACACAATCCAGGTGGAATTTCCCAAAATGCTTTCTGGTTTCTTTGGAATACATGTGTCTAAGCCTCCTTGCAAAATTTGAGACTTAGAGCACATCCGATGCTACCAAAAATCAACATATGCATGATAAAAGAAACAAGAATAAAGGAAAAAGATGACATTGAACCAAATGAAAGGTCCAAATATTTTGCTTCTAAAATAAATAAGAAGAAAGGGAAGTTTGGAAAGTTTGAGCCTCGTCAAAGGGACACCAATCAACCACAAATAAATCTAGACATGTCTAAAGTACAATGCTTAGGATCTGATCCAAGGGATCAGAAAAATGATAAAAAATGAAAGTGCTCGAAATTGCCCGAAACTAGCACTAGATCGTAGTGCTCATCATTCTGAATCGAACGTCACTTGAATTGCCTCAAACTGACATCGTATACTCATGTTATGATGTTATGTAGTTTTGGCCCAAAGCTAAAAAAATTTGCAGGTGGGCTAGCTGGGCAGTCTGTACTACTAATGTCAGCATTCTAACTGGGCATATGGGAGACCAATCATAGCTCACCAAGTTTCAACTCATATAGGGGATATTTGGAATCATTTTATTTGCTCGTGGATGTGAAGTGGCCCAATCAGAGGCTTCCACGTGACCCAATGACTAGGCACTACATGGCGCCTCATAGTTAGCCAAATTTTTTACAAAGGGGCCCAAAGGCCTTGGCGAGGTTCAACCCCTTGACTTGCCGTGGAAAAAATCTGCGCTCTATCGTTGGACTACAAATTGGTTCTTAATAGCTATGGGCGCCAAATTATATTTAAGTTTTGTATCAAGTGCATATGGGGGAGAGGGTCCGACCGGTAGCCTTGGCCCCTAGACATCACGCAATGCACTAGACCAGCGACAGAGAAAATTTGGAGGAGGAAGGGACTCAGCCCCAGCCCTAGGTTCCATGGAGGGTCATGTGACCATGACAACATATTTGGCAGGAGGGGCGAGGCACTTGGCCCTAGCCCCGGTCCCATCAGCTCATGGCATAACCAATGGCGAACAAGTATGGGAGCTTTGGCGGTGGGGTCAAGCAGTTAGCCTCGACCCCCGTCCCTGTGGAGCGGCAGGGGTAGGTGGTTAGCCCGACCCTAAGACACCTGGGATTTAATATGACCACATTTGACGCTTAAGGGACATTGGCATGATTAATGAGGCAATAATTTCCCCCTCTTTCAACGCGAATCTCACCGGCACCAGGTGAATTTGTCTCTCGACGGTTGGCGGAAAGGCAGAAAATGTAAAATGATTAGCTAGAATGGCAGAATTGTAGAACAATTAGCAAAAAATGTTCAAGGAGGCATAACTTGCTCAATTTTTTGTCTTTTTTCAGCTCAAGAAGAGCCCAGATAGGGGTTTTTTAGCATTCTGAATCCATTGGCAGCACTAGTTTTTCATTTGAGCATTTTAAACTAATGTAATTAAAGATTTGAGCACATAATTAAAGAGGCCTAACATTGGAATTTGGTCCCATAGATATACCCCAAGACAGGTGAAATTCGTTATCAATTTTTGTTTTGTGTTGTTGTGTATGGTTCATATTTCTTTGTTTATTTTTTGCAAACTATTTTTTTAGAACACTAAAGTTTATGTGCTTTTGAAAATTGATCCATTTACCATAAGACATGAACTTGCTTTCAATTTTTTAATAAACCTTCGATTTTTTGTTTTAAATTCAGATCAGTTTGGTATTAGAGCATGGTTGTTGAAGGTTTGATTGTGTTTTCTTATGCTTACAAGGTTAAAGTTGAAAGGAGGAGGAGTGCTTGAAGAGCCCAATCCTTAATTTGGTTCAAAGAGGACAAAAACCCCTCAAACTTCACCAGTCATGGCACATGAAGAAGGACATGAGATGATGTCTGAGGATGAGAGAGCTTTCAGAAATACTTTCTTTGAAATTTCTGAAATGGTGAAGGTTTTGTTTGAAGAAAGGACTACAAGATTGCAAGGAGAGAGATCAAATCAATCAAAAGGTAACAGAGGAGATGGGAGCAAGCCTCCACCTCTACCTCCACCTTTCCCTCCTCCTTCACCTCTATCTTTGGCTTCATCCACCTCTACTTCATTTCTTTCACATACTCCTCCAAGATCTCCAAAAGGACATGCTAAGTCTCCTTTGTTAAAGCTTGATGTCAAATTTGAATTGCCTATCTACAATGGAGGATTAAATGCTAAAAATTTGGATAATTGGGCTTGTGAGGTTGAAGTTTATTGCATAATTCAAAGGATTAAAGATGGCGTGACCAATATCCAGCTTGCTTCTCTTCGATTGGAAAGTGCAACTCTCATTTGGTGGGAGGCCAAAACTCAAGAAGACTTGAAAAAAAAGGGGCAAACCTATCTCTTCTTGGAATGATTTTGTAGTTGCATTAAGAAGGGAATTTTATTCATTAGCTTACACGTAAAAGGCAATTATGGATTGGAAAAATTTTAGATAAGCAAAAGGTGAGAGTGTTTAAAGTTATACAGAAGAATTTAGAAAATGAGCTTTAATCTTGGGTGTAGATTTGTCTTCACAAGACACTCTCCTTAAATACATAGGTGGATTACATAGATATTTAAGACATACAATTCTCATGTTTAATCCCACGAATCTAGATGAAGTATGTGTTCATGCAACTCATTTAGAAGGAAGAGGGAAAAATGTTCCTCAAGAGACTAGAAAGCAACCATTGAAGTCTAGAGACAAAGGAAAGGGGAAGTTTAAATTCAAGGGTAAAAATAATGATATAGTCAAGAAAGAGGGAGAAAAAATCACATGCAAACATTGCTCAAAAGAAGGCCATGATGAAGACCATTGCTGGAAATTACAGCCAGAATTGAGACCAAAAAAGTTTAACATCAAGGGGAAACAAAAGGTTGCTGTAACAACTCAACAATATTTAGGATCTGATTCAGGTGATGAGACCAAAATCATAGCCATGGGAATGAAAGGTAAAGATTCTATTGCAAGTACTAGTTCTTCTAGTAAGCCCATTGAACCTCAAAATGATAAAGAAAGAATTGAGATTTTCCATATTAGATTCGTTACAAAACATACCAAAGTAGATACTTTGTTTGATAGTGGATCCCAAGCTAACCTTATTTCTGAATCCATTGTCAAGAAATTAAACTTGGAAACTATACCTCATCCTAAACCTTATCCTTTGGGTTGGGTATGTGACAATTCCAAATTGCAAGTGACAAGAAAATCTAAACTTAAATTCACCATCACTGCAAACTTTATTGATGAGGTGGAGCTATATGGTGTACCACTTGACATATGCAGGATTTTTTTAGGGAGTCCATACTTGTATGACTGTAAATCCATATTCTATCACCATGAAAACAAATATCATTTGTTTAAAGATGGAAATGAGTATATTGTTAGAGAACATCGCAAGAAAATGAATTTGCCTCTTGTAAGTGTTGGTCAAATGAAAAGGCTTGTAAATGATAGTAATAATTTTGTATTGTTGATGATCAAACCCAAATATACAGCTGAATTTGAAGCCTTCCAAGGATGTGATGCAAAACACAAGCATGATTTGGTTGAATTTGTTAACACATATGATAAGATATTTCAGGAACCTGAAGGGTTGCCTCCTAAAAGAGGAATCCAACACGAGATTCAATTGCAGCAGGATTCACCTCTTCCAAATATTGGCATGTATAGTGTTATCACTCCACCATATTCCAAAGGCTGGGGAAGGAATCCCAACAGAGCTAACCAAAAACCAAGATTTTGACTTGACAGCTAGCCCTATCAAGCCGTAGAGGGCTCTCTCAAAAAGGGTCACAGCTAGGAGGGATGGAGAAATTTGGGTTTTAGGCTAGATAATGAGTACAAGGGGTTGTTTCGATTTTTGTTTTGGTTGGGTAAATCAGTAGATAATGAAAACAGATCAAGGAAAGGCTAGGTCAGGGCAAGAGACAAAAGGGTTACAGGGATGAATGGGGAAAGGTAGGTACAATGTCAATTACTTGATGCAAATGGTTATGGGATGGTTCAAAAAATGTAAGAAGGTTGAGGGAAGCATAGAAGATGAATTTCTCTTAGACAAAAGGCATGAAACAAATTATGACCAGCTATCCAAAACAGAACATGACTAGCATGAATTCTGAATCTCACACTTATAAAAGATCATATCATAGAAATGGAAAGGAAATGAACAATACATTCACACATACGTAACTAAAGAGGAAACAATGAAGGACATTTAATACCACGGGTATCCCATAAATGCAGCTGCAACTCCTCTTGTATTAATGGCCAAAATTGAATATACAAAGTCTTCTTGATGCACAAAGCAAAATGAAATTGATTCCAACCTTTGACTCCTGTGAAGATCTGAGCTAAATAGACCTCAAAACCACCTCCACTCATCCATAGGGGTTGAACCCATGAGGTGAGGGAGATATTATACAAAAATCTGAACTGATAGCTAGAGTATAGGATGAGAAAAGTGACTCATTCCTATCTCTAATGAACTGATTCATTACAACTCAATTGATTGACTTACCTAATGTACTTACCCTAGATAAAAGTAAAAACATGATATTTACATTCATCTTGACCATTTGCATAAGTAAATTCCTCATTTCCAAAGGTAAAAGTCAAAACTAGAGTGAAACTCGTATAAAAATTAATAAGAATCGTAAAAACACAATTGCTTGTCAACGCTTAACGCCCGTGCGTGGCAAAACTGACCTTGTTCAAGTCGCTTGCAAGGCTTCCTGAAGGTTCAAAGTTATACCCAGCGATAGCTCATTAGAAAGCCCTTTGAGTCTATTTTCCAAAAATACCTCCATTTTTCAAAATGGTGCTCATTTTTCCTATCAAAAACCTGTTCTCCCAAGACTGGTAAATGCACAGTGACCAGACAGATTTAGAGGCAGAAACATGAAATTTTGATGGTTTTTTGAGCTTTTGATGGAATAGTTCTCTTCCAAAAACTCTGAAACTTTCTAGGGTTGATGTCCTCATCAATACCAACCTGCTGGTAGTGGCCATTTGTCATTTTGAGGTCCCAAAAAAGAGCGTAGCGTCCAGGTCGCTACGCGTTTGGAAAAAACTCTGTGTTCAAAAATACTCAAAAACACAGAATTTTCATAAAATGAAATTTTTTTCCAAAACTTGTCAAAATTGTGAGGGTACCTAATAATTTAATGTTTGAATCATGAAGTGACACCTTTGCAAGTATGTCAAACTTCTCTTTCTTGGTCAAAGCTTGAATTTTTGCACGGGCTCGTTTGAGCTTCGCCCTTGCAATTTTGTTCCTCATGGCATAATGTTTTGCCATCTTTATCTGAATGTCATTCTCCCTTTGAGCCTTGGACAAGAGCTACTCCAAGTGTTGGTTGACCCTCTCAAGGCATGCTTGTTTGTTTTCATTGATCTCTAGGGCAAGCTTTTCATTTAAGGTAAGCTGGTCTGCTAGCTCAACTTCCCTTTGTCTTTCTAGGGTTAGAGAACTTTTCAGCCCTCTAGTCCTAGGTCTCTGTCTTTGAGGTTGATCCTCATCATCATCAAGTTCACCAAACTTTTCCAATGTTTCCTTAAGCAAGGCTTTATCCTTCTCTGCCTCACTTTGTGCTTTGATGCATGTTACCTCATTGATGACTTGCTTGGTCTTCAGTTGCTGATTTTCTTACTCGAGGAAGTGAATCACATACTTAGCCCCCTCTGCTAGATTGAGCCCACACTTCAACCTCTTGACCTATTAATTACCAGAGATGGTGATTTTTTTCTTCATCTTTCACGTAGTCGATCAACCGACCCTCGCCCGTCTCGAATTTTCCCTCCTCATCATGAATGACTACCTCTATCACATGTTCCTTGCCTTTATATACCTGTTGTGTTGATGGAGAATACATGGCCCCTTTCACTCCAAGTGAAGCAAACACATGCTATGACATCTACGATAGTGTAACAATATATTTTAAATCAACCCTCTTAGGCTTGCTAATTTCACCTATGTTAGGTTGGCATGATGTATTTGGTGTCAAAACCCTAGGGAGATGAGATGAAAGGGAGGAATGTGAAGTGAAAGGAAGTGTTGGGAAATGAAGGGAATGGGAATGTGAATGGAGCCTAGGTAAGTAACCCTAGGACTTAGAGCTATTAGGGATGATATTGATTTAGGGAATGGGGATATAGGGAAATGGGAGATTTTTTATAGGAATGTGAGGGGAAGTGTATAACAATTTAGGGATTAAGTTTAAAAAAGAATTCGGGTTTCTTGCTTTAGAAATAAGTTTGAATGAGTCACCATGAGGCACACCATACATCAATGAGATGATGGTTGGGTTACTTACTTATAAATGAAGATTTGAAGAACCCTTGTACAGAGATTTAGCATCAATTTGGTGGAATGATAGGCTAACAAAGGTTTTTGGCATTTCCTGGGTGAACGCACAACGACCTACTGAATGCGCAACGTCCCTGCAACACCTTTTTGCATACCACATTTGGAGGCCTTCCCGGTGTCCAAATTGGGCCCAGGATAGCTCGTTGGAAATATTATCTTGTCTACTTTCCAAATATACCTTTGTTTTCTGATTGGAGTTGATTTTCCTTGTCAAAAATTGATTCTCCCAAGGTCACTCCAGAAGTGTAGGGAAAACAGGGGATCTTGTAGAGGGAGGGGAATGAAGGGGTTAGGGGCTGTCTAAATTCTTGGGGAAATTTTGGGGGATAGGGATAGATGTTAGAGAGTATGGGGATGTGGAATTTCTAGAAATGAGTGAGGGGAAGGGGTCCAAAAGGGAGAAACACAACCCTCACCTAGGAAGGGTGTCAAAAGTGTAGCAATAGGCTAGGGTTTGTAGGAAAGTGAGGGAAATGAGAGGAATGGGCATGGGAAAAGTTTAGGGGAGGTAGATAGAGTGTAGGTGAGGGTGAGCTTGATGGCTTATAGAGAAAATGAGTGTGTCTTTGGTGTTGTAATGGCCCTTATTCTTGATAGATTTAATAAATTAGCTCTTGGGACCTATTTTAGTTTCTTCACATTCATATTTGAACTTTAACACTGTACCTTTGCATGCGACTTTTTACTTTGACATCTGATCATCTTATGAGCTTAGAGAACACTAGGATTTGACATTTTGATGCTTTGACATGTGGAACCTTGGGTTGGCAGCTTGGGAACCTTGTACTTATTACATTTGAAAGACATAAAATTACATACTGAAATGAGAATTTTTCTTTACAATTCATCTTCACATACGAAAGAGAAGTTTATTGGACCACCCTCTACTTGCTAGTCTTTTGCAATGGAATGGAGTTTTATTGAATCATGGAACCCCTAATAACCTAGTGAAACCTTGAAAAACCCTAAAAAACCCTAAAAAACCTAATGAGACCTTGAAGGACTAAATTTCAAGATGACATGATTGACATTATGGCATGATGACATTAACTTTGTGAATGATGTACAACCAGCAAGGTATGAAACTATGCGAGAAAGTAATCAAATTTGAGGAAGAGTGATGTTCTTATGACTAGGGCTACCATTAATGAAACAATTTTTAGCATGACCTAATGGAATGATATAAAAATTTCGGAATGAGACACCTAAAATGAAAATGAAAGGAATGATATTGATCAATGATGGCATAATGCATATTCTGACACTAACATATAGAATGCAAAATTTGGAGAATGCAGAGATCAAGAAGAAAATTCAAGAGTTGCTTGAAAAGGGGGTCATTGACCAAGTACATCTCCTTGTGGGTCTCTTATTGTTTTGGTTCCAAAGAAGGATGGTACATGGCACATGTGTGTGGACTTTAGAACTTTGAACAAAATATCGGTAGAGAACCCCTATCCTCTTCATCGTATCGATGATTTTCTAGATCAATTAAAGGATGTTATTTATTTCACTAAGTTGGACTTGAGAAGGGGTTATCATTAGATCATGATTGTTGAAGGTGATATTTGGAAACTACTTTCAAGACAAAACAAGGTTTTCTTGAATGGTAAGTTATGCCATTTGGGCTTTGTAATGCACCTGCAACATTCATGAGAGTTGTGAATGATGTGTTGATACCATTTATTGATGATATTGTCATAGTATACTTCGATAATATTCTAATTTTCAGTAAGACTCGTGAAGAGCATGTCAAGCATGTTAAGCAAGTTTTAGATGTCTTAAAGAAAAATATATTATATTTGAAGATGTCTAAGTATGAATTTGGGAAAACCACTTTAGTTTGTTTGGGTCATATTGTTGGAGGGGGTGAGTTGAATATTGATCCATCAAAGGTTGAAGTCATTATGAATTGGCCTAAACCTAATAATATAACAGAGGCTAGGATATTTTTGGGATCAACTCAGTATTGGAGAAATTTTATTGCTAACTTCTTATCTATTGCAACTCCACTACATGATTTTTCAAGTGTGAAACAAGTCTTTCAGTGGGGAGGCAAGTAGAAGAAATCCTTCGATACATTGAAAGAGAAAATTAGTACAACACTAGTTCTTGCACTTCTAGATCTTAAGCAACCATTATAGATTCAAACTGATGCAAGTGACTATTCCATGGGAGTAGTTTTGATGCAACATGGTAAGCGTATATGTTATCATTCTAAAACCTTTACTAATGTCGTAATTAACTATCCAACTTATGACAAAGAGTTGTATCCTTTGGTACAAAGCATGAAGAAATGGAAGCATTATTTGATGGGTAAGGAAACAATTATTCATACTGGCCATCAACCTTTGCAATATTTTCAATTGCAAACCAAGCTACAACAAGCTAGATATTTCAGGCGGATAGGATTTCTACAACGATTTCATTTGGTAATTAGGTATAAGAAAGGTATATAAAACAAAGTTGTTGATATGTTATCAAGACCTATTGTTAGTGCATCTGTCATTCTTAAGCATAATTATATCATGCATGAGAGCTATGTTGAACAATATGTTAAAGATGAAGATTTCAAAGATGTTTATGCAACGTTGTGTCAAGGGAATCATGTTGAAGAATTGGATTATCATGTTCATGATAAATTGTTGTATCATCTTGGCAAGTTATGTGTTCCATAGGGTGAAAGAGTCAATATCACAAGGGAATCATACTTCTCTTATTGTTGGCCACTTTGGTGTAGGAAAAAAAGTGGCACAATTACAAAGGTATTGGTATTGGCCTCGTATGAATGAAAGTGTGTCAAGATATGTAAGAGGTTGTTCTATGTGTGATACTAGTAAGCCTAGCAATATAAAGATAGGTTTGTATACTCCACTTATTGTTCCTTCCTGTCCTTGGGAAAGTGTTTCCATGGATTTTGTGGGAGGGCTACCTATGTCTAAGAAAGTTCATGATTATATTTATGTTTTTATGGATTTTTTAAACAAAATGTGTGTTTTGATGCCTTGTAAGAATCAGGTTGCAGCTGAATAGATTGCACATATGTTCTTCCAAAATGTATGGGTGCATTTTGGGTTACCCACTTTTATTATTTCTGATCAAAATTCTCGATTTGTCGGAAAATTTTGGTCAATTTTATGGCAACTCATGGACACCAAGTTGCAGAATAGCACAAAATTTCATCCACAAACCGATGGCCAGACCAACGTAGTGAACAGAATAATAATACATCTCCTTCATGGTTACTGTAGCAAACATCCTAAGCTTTGGGATGAATGTTGATTTTTGTAGCATCAAAAAGTGCTCTAAGTCTCAAATTTTGTGGAGAGGCTTAGACACTGGTATTCCAAAGAACCCAGGAACCGTTTGTGAAAATTCCACTCGGTTAATGTTTTATTAAAATAATTAATTATTTTAATGGGGACCCTAAGTCTAAACTTAAGGAAATTAAATAATTGAAGGGTATTTGTTGAGCCTCAAGACTGTCTTTATTTTGACATCTATTTCACCACTTCTCCTTTCCTTTTGAAATAATTCACAAACCCAATTAGTGTTAATTGATATATTTTCACTATTAAAAGACATTTAAATGATCTCTCATTTATATTTTAATGTTTCTTATTATTTGAATGAATTTTGTATTTAGCTACAAAATTCTTTCAATTATGTAGCTAATCTTCGTTTTTGTAGCTACCGACATTGTTTGACAAGTTCCGAAGATGAAGGAGAGGAGAAAACTATATGGGTAGTTTTGAAATGATCCATACATGGATTTTGTCCTACTCACCTATCCAAAATCGAGAGAAATCACGCCTAAGATCACAGTCAAAGGATTAGTCAAATGGAAGGTCGAGACAACGAAAGAGAAGTTGGAAGCTTCACGATTTTCTATCCACGTAGAAAATCATGAAAGCTATGAAGACCACAGTCCTGTTTAGAATTCTACTTCTCAATTTCATTAATATCTTTAGGTGAGATCACCTCAAAATAGTTGATTTTAATTTATTATAAATACTGGGTTGATTTGAACCAGAAACAAGTTCAATTTCTGTAATATTGCTACACAACGAAACTATATTTTATTAATGCAAGGAAAAAGCGAAGTTCAAGACCATTAATGTGTGACTATTGTTACGTAATTCCTCAAGCCGTTCTGTTACAATGGGCCCCTGCACAGAAAAATGTTTCATAGCATAATTTCTGTTGCTTTCTAGTTCAATTTTCCATTACCGCTTAGATTAATTTTTGAGTTTTTCACTAATTAAATGTTAAGTCTTCATAAAATGAATGTTGTGTTTTTTACATAAGTTTAATGCTTTAATGTTTTGATTTCCTGAATTGTATTGATGCCACAATCGTGTTAACATATGGAATGAATCTTTGTTTTACATTTGTTCACAAAGTCAATATACATCTCAGAACAAACAAACATTTTTACCTTTGCGCAGTAGGCATAATACTCTGTTTTCATTCTTAGTTCAATTAGCCCTTTCAATTTACACAACACAATCATTTAAGATAAGATATTTAGAGGTTTAATATTTTTCATCTCATATAATATTTTGTTTCAATACTGAATATAATTAGAAATTAGTTTAATACTCTATTTTTCATAAATTAATTTGATAGTTTTCATTTGATAAGTAGAGAAAAGTTTTCAATTACATGATAGGATTTGATCATATTTTTGATGCTTTGTTCATATTTAGAAGAAATTCAAGTAGATAATCTCCTTCTTTAATTAAGATAATTGTCGGCATAGGATAATCTAACGTAGAGTTAAATATGGTTTATTTTTATGCAATTTAGACTTGTTTTAGATCAATTTTCTTTCTTAATTTTACATTTCCTTTTCTTCCCTCTTGTAATTTTCATTTTCTAGTTATTAGAATATTTTCTTTAGAATAATTCATAAATCAATTTCCTTCTTAGATTAAAATTAAACATTTCCTTTTCTTCCTTCTTAAGTTTATCTTTTAAGCATTAAAATTCTTCTAGATTCAGTTACTTTATTGCTTTTAGATTTCATTCATATAAAATCTCTAAAAATACAAAAAAGACGGAAGTTTCTTTTCTAGTTCTTTAGAAATTAATTGTT
This sequence comes from Pinus albicaulis, assembly GCA_034641835.2. Classification (NCBI taxonomy): domain Eukaryota; kingdom Viridiplantae; phylum Streptophyta; class Pinopsida; order Pinales; family Pinaceae; genus Pinus; species Pinus albicaulis. The sequence continues at coordinate 89,086,801 of CM076580.1, forward strand.
CTTCTTTCTTAATTTTCGTCATAGACTCTTAAGTAAGTTTAGATTTTATTCCTTAGACCAGTTATTAATTTTCGTATTTTTAAACATTAAAGATAAAAATACAAAACCCCCAAAACAACATATAAAATCTTCACAACGAAGTAAGAAAGATAGACTTCTAGCATATATAGTGCACCTACACTTCACAAGATTGCTAACTCCAGTCGATAATTTATGATATCAATTTAAGACATTAAATTAAATAAACATTTTGGTGTCATTACCAAGGAAGTGTAATTAGGAGCATTATTTCTTAAATCTAAAAAAAACACAAAAAAAAAACATGATATGTGTAGAGAAAGAGATTCTAAGGGTAGATTTATAGCTAGAGGTAGAAGTTTGATCCCAACAACACCACTCACCCCACCAAGACCTCATAGTGCCACACCACCATCTCAAACTCATATTCCATTCTTAAAACATAGACTCCCTGAAGTCTTAAGGTAAAAAATTTAGCCTAGAGACTCTCCAACTTCATCAACTGAGGCAGTCATAGAAGAAGAAGATCCTAGATCTCCAATAGCAGGAGTAGTCTTTTTAACCTCCACCGAAGAAAAAATCTCAACTCAAGAGCTAGAAGTCCCTAGTGAAGAGGAGGAAGAAATATTCTTCAATATACTATAGATAGAAGAACCAGAGGAAGAACAAATAAATCCAAGAATAGAATCCTATATTAGTTCTAAGGAATCTACATTGGCAAGAGAAGGAGAAGGAGAAGTACACAATCTGAATGGAGAAAAATTAAGAATAGGATGAGGAAGAAAAGGTGGACGAAATGGAGGTGGAGGTAGAGGAAGAGGGTAAGATAATAGTGATGACAATAGAGAAGACCCTTTTGGATTTCCTATCTATGATGAGGATAGAACTGCTACAATGAAGAATATCTCACCTTCCATCCTTCCCAATTTTCATGGACTAAGAAATGAAGATCCTGAAACATTTCTATTTGAATTTGAGGTTTTATGTAAATATTATCACTACTTATAGGATTCTAAAAAATTGAAATTGTTTCCAGCAACACTTAAGGGTGCAACATTAAAATGGTTCATGGATTTGATAACACACTCTATTAGGACATGTGAGGAGATGAAAAGTGCATTTTTGCAAAAATATCAGGATTATTGCATACCTCATAGTTGGAAAGAAGAAGTTTTTAAGATGATGCAAAGAGAGGATGAAAACTTAGAAGACCTAATTGAGAGATTCAGTTACAAATTTTCTGAAATTTTTGTCATTCCATTAGGTCATCATGCAAAAATTTGGTCATTGGAGGTAGCCCAAGGTCAAACGTCACTCTTTTCAAAAATTTCATTACTTTCTGACTCCTTTCACCACTTTGCTGAGTGTACATCAATCATGATTTGTCATCATCCATTCAGTCATAGTCTTCATTAGGTATTAGGGTTTTCAAGGTCCATCAAATCACCATTTGCATGCATAAAAGTCCAACAAGTAAGAGAGTGACAATAAACACATTTTATTATGAAATTTTGATTTGTAAATTTAATTTCAATTCAATATGTAATTTTATGTTTCTTAATATGTAATAAGTTCTCATGGTTCCAAGGTAGCTGCATACTCAAGGTTCCATTAGCCAAGTAAGTCAAAGTTCCAAATCCACCAAAGGATCAAGATAAAAAAATCAAAGGTGAATTGCAATGTTTAAGTTGAGTTTTAAAAGGAAAATGTGGGTCCCATGCCTATTTTTGAAATTTCATCAAGTATAAAGGGCCATCAAAGACCAAGGAGACACTCATTTTCATTCTCATGCATTGAGCTCTCAGCTTCCCCAAGTCAAAAATAAAATTTTCAACAAGAATGTCGAATTTACTTTAAGGCGCCGCGCTCCTGCGTCAGGCGTTGCGCTTTTGACCGAGAGGCGTTGCGCTGCTACTTCAGGCACTACGCTTTTGCTTGGGAGGCACTGCACTCCTGCTTCATGTGCTGTGATTTTGCCAACTTTCACCGAAAGGCTCCAAATATTCTTTGCAAGTGGTCCAAGCATCAAATCAAGGTTTTCTAAATAAAATGCAAGTAAGCTACACCTCTCAAAGTCCTCCTTTCACTTCATAATTTCAAATTTATGGTGTAAATCCTCCTCACTCATCATTTCAAGTTTTGAGCAAAGAAACCCTAGCTTTCACTCTTGCAAGCCAACATTGTTTTCCCTATACCCTATTTTCCATTTCCACACTTCAGAAAACACTCCCCCCTACCCTTACATCACCTTACCTCTCATTCCCAAGTCCCATTTCCTAAAACGCTACCCCTAGGCTGCATTTTCCTAGGTAGCCACACTATATCCCTATAATCAAAATTCATACCCTATCTCCCTAAATTTTTCTATCCCCCACTACTTATCTAAGCTCCTAAACTCCCTTCCCCACTTCCCTAAATTTTCCTACACTTATCCCAACTCCCTAACCCTACTTCCTACTCCATTTCTCTTCCCCTTTCCCCCAGGGTTTCAAAACAAAACATACGCTATGGAGAGGAAAGAGACATTATGGAGGAGGGAAGAGAGAAAAGGAGACACCACAAAGGAGGGAGGATTTTGAGGCTTGAGCCATCCAACACTAGAGAAATTTTGGCCTCACCCATGACAGTCAATTGCTTCAAACATGTGGGTTGTTTTGACTTCTGTGAGATGGTACAAAGAGTACAGTATCACCCTGCTTTGACCAGAGTTTTCATCTCTAACCTCCAAGACAACCAAGTGACCATTACAGGGGTGACCTTCACCATTTCCACAGATATTATTTTTGCAGCCACAGGGATACCCAATGTGGGTGAAAAATGGTTTAAGGCCACAAATGTAGATGCCCAACATTATGAACCATTTTTCAAGGCATGGTACAAAAATGACAGAAAGAAAGTCTTTCATTTTAGTCACCTAATTGATAGATTTTTTCCCATGATGAAGATCATCATGAAATATTTCACTTGTGAGGGAAAATTCTCCAGAATATACACCTATCACATCAGGTTGCTCATGCATTTCACTAGAGTTAAATTTCTCAACATCCCTCACTATTTGTACAGGAGTATTGATAAGATGTCCTACATAGTGCATAACAGAGAGTATGAACATCACATGAACAACCTCTTCCATCACTCTCTAATCATTTGAACATTGCATGGGAGACCTTCATTGAGAATGATGTCTTCATTACTCCACCACCTCATCTTGCCAAACCAATTCCACCACCAGCATCAGTGTCTCAAAGAAAAACAGGGTCATCTAGCACGGTTATAGTGAAGGAAGCCAAAGAGGCCAAATAATTCAAAGAAACCAAAAAGGTCAAAACCTACCAGAGGGGACCTAGGCAATTGTTTGCTCCACAGATTGTGGAAGGGGCCTTTCCTTCTTCATCAACAAAACAGGAAAACCTTCATGAGGAAGAAAGAGATTTTGAGTTGATGGACTTGGATGACCAAGATGATCATGAGGCCTCAAATTTGATCATCAGAGAAAAGGATGCCATAATCAAAGAAATATAGGACAACACGGAAAGAGCCCAATTTATCATATCATTCCTTGAATAAGAGAACGAGTAGCTGAAAGACAAGTAGGTATTCATGGAGTTAGAGCTGCTAAAGGAAAAATGAAAAGACATCAAGGGTAAGGAAATTATGGCACTTAATGACTCTCACCATGATGATACTCAAACCATCAAGTCAAGACAAAAAAACAAGAGCTCATAAGAGAGCTTTAGACCAGGAGAAACATGGGGCAGAGAAACTCAGTTTTGAGGAGAGGATTGCAAAGGAAATTGAACATGATAGAGAGGTGTGGCTTGATAGAGTTAAACTTCACCTTGAGAAGCTCCTCCATAAGGAAAAAAAGGACAATGAAATTCTCAAACACATGTCCAATAGATACATCACTATAAACAAGATCTGCAACATTAAGCTCAAGCAGTTGAAGGACAAATACAAGCAAACCCTAATCAAGCAAAAGGAGGAGGATAAACTTGAGATTCTGGTTGATGCCTCCCTGATTACTTAAGACACTTCATCATCACTCCATCTAACAATTTTGATCAATTTTGGACAAGTTTTCAAGTTTTTGGGAATTTTGCCAAATTTTGACAGACTATCAGCACAATCCACTTGTCAAAAACGCAATGCCTAGGGCGTTGCACTTTTTCCAGGAGCCTACAAGTGACAAATGGTCACCACCATTGGATTCAGAAGGCCTTGTAAATCAAATTTTGACTATTTCCACATCAAATTTGGACATTATGACAAGGAGAAATGGCCAAAAACATCCGAAAAATCACCTTTCTGCCTCATTTTTCAAGCTGGTGTTGCGCTTTTAACCAGTCTTGGGAGATTTCCTTTTTGAGGGCCTTAATTCATCATTTTTATCACTTAAATGAAATTTTAGAAACTAGACAGGAGCATATTTCCAATGAGCTATCTTGGGCTCAATTTCGACTTGAGAAAGTCCTCCAAAAGTGACCTTGAAGTTGGCGCTGCACTTTTGTCAAGGGCATTGCGTTTTTGCCAATGGTGTTGCGCTTTTGCCAGTTGCCTGATATTTTCAAAATTTTCCAGATTTCTCAGTTTGGTCATGGAATTGATGAATTTTACTGATGTAATTAATCCATGTAAATGTATTAAGTCACTTTTAGTTACTAGAGGTAGATACATTGGATAAAAATGTATTTTTGGGACAAATGAATCAGTTTCACCAAAGTTATGGATGAGTTGGCTAACATCCCTAATCACTAGGATTCTAGTTGAGCACTTGTGGATAATCTCCACAAGTCGAGGATTCGACCCCTGAGCTGGGGAGAATCAGTTTTGGTCTATATTATTCACTTCTTTTCTCATAGCAATGGTTGGATGTTGTTGGATTGATCATTGAACACTATTGTAATCAGATTTTTGGCAATAATAACATATTGAGTTGTAGCTATTTTTATGGAATTCTTGTGGTAAAGTGATTTGACATTGTTCCTTCTTATGTTTTGAAAATGTGCAATTGTATTGTGATTTAATATTCATTCCATTTCTGAATGTAATTGTTTCCTAAGTCTGAAAGACATAATTCATTAAGATTATGCTCTGTTTTGGAAAAATAGTTACAGTTTGTTTCATCCTCTTCTAGTTGAAAAGAATTCATATCTTTTATGCTCTTTTCTCAAACCTTAGTAGTCTAAACCACTTCATCATATATCATTTTGTGTTGAATTTCTTACCTACCTTGCTCCATCAGATCCCTGCAATTCTGATCCTTGTTTGCCCTGACCTAGTTCCTTCCTTGACCTATTCACCATCCAACACCTCAAAAATCAATCAACCAAACCCCTGTGCTTATACCTAGCCTAATATCTCATTGATCCAGTCATATTGACTAAGATCCATAGGAGAGAGCCCTCTCCTGCCTAGTAGGGCTAGCTACTCGGAAAAATATTGGTTTGTGGTTACCTTTGCTGGTCACTTCTCAGCCTTGGAGATCCGATGGAGTGATAACAAGATGAATGGATAAATATTCTTAATATGATGGGAAAAGGAGAAATTTCTCAATTACCATTACCTGATATCTCTGAATTATGCATACATCTCTCAAGAGGGAAATCAATAATTGGAAAGAATTCAAGAGATCATGTTCTCTCTAGAGTGAATAAATCTGCAGATGGAACAATAAGTAGGGCAGAAATAGGAAATTTTCTTGATGAATTCAAAACATATATTTCAGGGAGTCTTAATGAACAAATAGACACCTTAAAATTACAAAACAAGCAAAAAGCTAAAAGTGATGCCTTATCTATCTTCTATCCTAAGTGCAGAAAGAAACATGCCTTAAGAAAATGTCCTCTTGATTTGAATGTCATAGAGACCTGTGTCATATGTAAAGAAAATCATGAAACAGAGAAATTTCCTTCTATACTAGGTCTTAAAGTTGTCTTTCAAGAAGAAATAACTCCACATCCAGTAGATCCTCTTTGTTTTGTCTCTAGAAGACCATGGAAAGGGGCACAAAATCAAGGTTTTAATACTCTGTTGTATACTCACCCCCCACAGAATAATTGGAATTCATTAATTCCATGGCAGCAACCTTGGTCTCAACCTCAATCTTGGGCACAAGGAATCCAGAATCCATATGAAAGATATTATCAATATCGCCAATATCCACAATATTATCCGAACTATCGTCCACAACATTTTTCTCAACCTAGTCAACAACCTCAATTCCCAAATCATTATCCACAACTTTCATTACCATTTCCACAAAGGCCAAACCAACTACCTGCTCAGCCACTCCCAAATCGAAATAATAAAAATGCACAACCTATCTATAACATAGAGGGACAAAATTTTCAAACTTATATGATAACTCTACTATACCTTAACAATGTTCAACTTAGATTTGGTAGAATACTAGAAAATAAAAATCCCTATGTTGTTATTCAAGAGAAAGTTTAGAATTTTGATGATGAAGTTTCTCCTCAAAATGAAAATATTCAAAACAAAAATAATCATTCTGAAGAAGGGAAATCTCTTCCTCAGAATCTAAATTTTCAAAATCAAACATAAAAAGATCCAATAAGCTCAACCCCTATCATAGAGCAACCATCAGTATCTATATCTAAACCCTCTTTTCCTGAAATATTACAAATCGATAGAGGGGGAGAAAAACAAATTTTATTGCCTAACTATGATATATTAAATGAACTAAAAAATGTCTGTATCAAATTTTATTTGTTACAAGCCATTAAGGAAATCCCAATCCTTGCAAAAACAATAAGAGAGTTGAGTATAAAGAAATGAAGAAGAAAAACAAAAAAAGTGAAAAGAATCCAGTCAGTGGGGAAAATTGCAGATATCATGATAGGAAAAACAACCATACAAAAATATTTGGATCCAGGAAGTCCCATTATAAAAACTCACATCAATGGTATTGAGATTACAAATACATTAATTGAATTAGGAGCAACAATAAACATCATGAGTAAACAAACCATGGAACAACTAAAGCTTCCAAATCTCCAGTATGCACCAACATTACTGCAATTTGCAGACAGATCAGTAATCAAGCCAGATGGTGTATTAGAAGACATTTATGTATCCTTAGACTCTTGGGAATATCCAGTTGACTTTATAATCTTGACTCCCAAGAACAACTTAGGAGGACATCCATTTATATTAGGAAGACCTTGGTTAGCTACAGCTGATGCTTTCATCAATTGTAGATATGGTGATATGTTTATTTCTGATGGAAATTCAACAAAGAAATTCACTATATATCCTCCAACAAAAACAATGATAAAAGTAGAAGATGAAGAATTTATGGATAATGATAATGGTATACCACCTATTTTTACTATTTCACACATTAGTGAAGAAAATCAAATTCTAAATTCAATAGAAAATTATGAATCATCTTCACAATGTGAGAATAGTCAAAATTTTCAAGAACAATGTAATATTGAATACTTATCATCGATACAAATGTATTTATATTCTATGGAAGAATTTGGTAATTCTTCAATTGAAATCTTTCCAAGAAAAACTTTAAACATAAAAAAAAAACCTAGAAGAATTTCAAAAAGAGGAATTAATCAAAACATTGCAAAAGCATTCTTCTGCATATGCATGGGAGTACACTAACATGAAAGGAATTAATCCTGAGACTTGCATACATCATATCTATATTGAAGAAAATTTTAGGCCAATCAGACAACCTCAAAGAAGAATGAATCTGAATCTTAGGGAAATTGTAAAGGAAGAACTACAGAAACTACTGAATGTAAACTTTATTTATCCAATATCCAACAGTCAGTGGGTTTCACCTTTGGTAATTTTCCCTAAGGAGAATGGTAAATGGAGGGTATGTATTGACTATAGGGATTTGAATAAAGCTACTTTAAAAGATCATTTTCCATTACCTTTCATAGATCAAGTTTTGGATACATTAGCAGGGAAGAAATATATTTCATTTTTGGACAGATTCATTGGGTACAATCAAATTCAAGTAGCACCTTGTTGAAGCCTAGAAAATCTCTGCTTCAAACATTGGGGAAAACCACCCGGTCGGGACCTTAAGACAGCTCCTTTTCCGTTTGGGATGGTGGCTCCGACTGGATTTAAAGGACCAGTTTCCTTATAACTGAATGGATTGGATTGGATGGGTGGAAATGGGACTAAATTAACAGAAATAAAATTATCTAATCTAAGCTGAATACTGATAAAGAAATTCTATTACTAACCCGGGTAATTATATGTGAATACAATTTAAGATTGTTTCAATCTAATAATAACCATGAAAATGTATTATTAATCAAATTGAAATATGCAGAAACAAATAAAGATAACTCTGTTTAAGAAATTAAACAGAGTTATAATAACATATTGCATTCATCATGTATACCATTTATATATACTTATAAAAGATAACATTCCAATTATACTCAGAAATGATATATAAAAAGAAACGTTATGAAAACCAAATATATAAATGATAGCAAATTCTTCAAATGAATACCATATAACAGAGAAAATCAACAGTGAACAGATAGAAATACCTCATTCATCTTGAAGATTGTCAAATGAAATGTGATACTCTGATCTAGTAACTCCGATGTAAAATTAAATCCAAAGGTACAGAAATGCAACACTTCAAAGATAATTTCAGCACAAAAATCACCAGATGTGATCCTTCATAAAATATAATAAGGAATGGAGTACAGAAATGTTAGCCCCAAGTCCAAAAAATATTACAATTTAAGATCCCTCTCTAAATGCATGAGAGGGATTTAAATAAGAAATTATATAACAAAATCCTACTACTACTGCTACAATCTATCAAATTAAAACTGAAAGGCTATCTTGAATGAAACTGCTTCATTGTTTTTCTCTTTCGCTTGATGAAGCCAAGTTGCAAATGCTCAACATATCTTGGAGTCTCGGTGGATGACTCATCTCAGAATGCAACTGTCCAGCATAGGTGGCATCGGAAAATTCTGGAATTAAACAATCGACAGCGTTTGATAGGAATTTGATAGCCGTCTGTTGATTGTTTGGTTTGATCAAATGAGTCCACATACTATCCCAGGATATTGTTTGAAGTTTCATGATTTGTTGATTTTTCTTTTCCATTTCTTCTCTCCACCTGTTTTCAGTTTCTTTCACTTTTGGCAAACTGCCAGGAACACAGTCTGAAATGAGATTGATTGAGTATAGGCTGTCATTTATGAGTTGCGTGATATTATTCATCATACTCCTAGCTCTTGATATTGCTCTCTCAGCTTTCATTATTTGATGTTCCCATTCTGTAAACAAGATTTCTTTGTGTTTTTCCTCTATTCTAGGAAGATTGGCTTCTTTTCCCTTTTCTGTGTCTTTCCAATTGAGAAATTCAGAAATCTTTTCATCGGCATCATCTATTTCTTATTTAAGAGTAATGACATTTTGGATCAAAGATGAAGTAATATCACAAAAAGGTTCTGCCTGTGACAGCTTTGCGCAAAATTCAATTAATTGCTGAGACAATAGTTTATTAGCCTCAAGGGCTTCTGATTTGAATTCATTTAACTTTGGGTAATCTTTAAACTTATCCAAAGTTGCTTGAAATTCCTTTTCTTGAATCATTTTTGCATTTTTCTCATTTTGTAACAGACTTTGTAACTTAGAAATTTCTTCATTTAGTTGTTTTTGTTTGCCTAAGAGTTTTTCATCAACTTTCTTCTTTTCTTCAGCAAGTTGTTTTTCCAATTCTTTGGACCTGAGTGTCTGATCTTGTAGTTGCTGTTGCAATTGGCTAATTTGTTGCTGATTTTCTTTAGCTTGCTCTTCCAGTGAAGCTATGTGGAGATCTTTCTGAGTTATCAGCTGAGAAACTTCTACAACTTTATCCACTGTTGCAGCACTATAAGCTCCTATATACTGGGACAATTTTGTGAGGTCTTCGAATGGATTCACTTCATTGTTCTTATAAACAATATTCATAAATTCCTCTGATGGAGTAGAAAATATGTCCTGTTCTGTCTTGTATCTTTACACTGTCAATAACCCATCGAACTGCATCATAATAAGGCATGATGCTCGCTCTGGCTGCAATTCGATGCAAAAACGAATTTGCAAGTGATTTTTCAGTGATCTCAGAGTCGGAATCTGAGCTATCTTCGTCTGGAACTGATGCCTTTTCCACTGTGACCTTGGGGTTTTCTCTTTCCAATAGGTTGTAGACTGCTTCCCATGTCATTTTCCCAAGCCCTTGGCATGATGTATCTGTGACTAGTCTTAGTTTTATGGGCTTTTCTTTTGAGACCGTAGGAGTTTCGACAAACTTTACTGGCAGAGCAGTCTTGTTTCTTCTCCCTCTCTTTGACATTTCTGCGTTTGTTACCGCTTCCCTTTGTCTGTGAATGAAAGAGTTTAGTGTTCTTTGGCTCTGCAAGACAATAAACTCTCAGTCGTGATAAACAAGCAACTCAAACGGAATGATTTATGAACTTATGATTTTCATTTATTTGTTTCGTATATCGCGTAAATTCTCCTTTTGGGTCACACTCACGTATTTAAAACCAAATCATTAACCATATTCATTTGATTCGTTATTGAATGCCCTCGTACCAATAGAGATTTGGCGCTTGTGAAATATTAAAATATTCACTCATTCTGAACTTTTCGCATGCAATAAATGACATTTATGAATCGCATCGAGAGTTTTCGAATAGCTTGTAAGGATTACAATACGTTTTTCCCGATTGGTCGATCCCGATTGAAAACTTTTCCGATCTCTATTGGTGGGGTCTACCATATAAGACTTCGAACAAATGTTTGATTTTTCTTTTGAAAGCGTTTATTGTAAAAACGCGCGTCGGATCGGGGCATTTCAATTAACCGTAAAGAGTTTTTAAAGACTATCCCGATTAATCGATTGCGATTGACCGCATCGCATCGGAAGTTATAAATAACCGATTTAAACTCTTAGCGATTGAAAATTTCCGATCGAACTAATCGCATCGAAGGATTTGAAATAGGCATATGAAACTTCTTTTAAGGGTTATCTCCGATTCTCCGATTGCGATTGAACTTTTTAAATTTGATTTGTTTTTTATGATAAGGCCTTGTATATTAGATAGGATCATAAGTTTTTGAATGTTGAATTTGTTTAGTAAAAATATGAATTTTTCCAAAACAATGAATTTTATTTCTAAGTGTTTTATTTCTATAAGAAAAAGAAAGGGACCCTATTTCTAAATGAATTTTATTTCTAAAATTTTAAAGAAAAAGGGAGGGTTTTTGTATAGTACAACAATTGGCGATTCACTGAAAGAACCAGTTATCTCTGAAAAATAAAATGAATACTATATTTTAAGTAAGTAAAGATTTTTAAAGGTAATAAAAATTATCCTAGGATAATTAGAAATAAAATCTAACTTATGAAAAAGAATAAAAATTATTAACAATTTCTTTCTAGTTTCTTGAGAATAAAAACATTTTGAGTTATCTTAAGCTTTGATTGGTATTAGTAATGAAGTAAGTGGATTTTTTCAAGTTTGGTTTTGTAATATACTCTATTGTCATAGGTATTGCCTCTGCTGCCTGCAAACGTTCATAGTTTTGACAGGGTTACCTTTTAACCATTAACTATTCATTGTCCCATTCAACTAAGATTATGAATTTTTAAAAGATAAATTCATAAGACATATTATCTCATGTTTTTGTCTTTTATTTATTTTTTATTTCTTTTTAAGAGCCATTGTTCTGGTTTGGTAGCCAGTTGATAACAATGCCATTCAATAGTTATAATTAAACTGAACAAGCTGGCTCGTGATGAGACCCCTTGTCTTATATTAATAAGCCATTACCCTGTTTTGATATGCAGTATTGGTAATGTCAGTTTTATTATTTCTTATGAATATGGTAAGTCGGATCATGATGAGACCTCTTATCTCTTAAAAGAATTTTTTTAATAATTTCTTAGAATTATATTCTAAAAAATCACAACCTAAATGAATGGGGTGAACTAGTCTTATCCTTAAGAATCAATGGATGACAATTTTCTGAGTTTTTTTTGAGTACCAAGACTTGAATAATCTTTACTTTTATAGATAACTTCTCTCTGCTTAATAAACTTGTAATGATTTACATTTCCCTCAAGTTTTTCCAAAAATATTATGCAAATAATTGGTATAATCTTTCAAAGTTTAACATCTTATTTAAAACTATCAAAAGAATATAATCATTTCTCTAAAAATTCTTATTTATACTAAAATAAATATTTATAATATTCTTCTTAAGAATTTATCTATCAAGTAAACAGTCAATTAGAGACTTACTAACAACCTTTATTTGCAAAAACAATAAAAAACTTTGTAGAAAGGAATATGTACAGTTTAAGAAGGGGTTACCTCCTTATGAGAAGAATTTCTTTAAGATAAGCCCATTTACAGGAAGACATTCTCTCTTACCTGTTAGATCTTGGAGCATGAACGTATTTGAGCCTATCTTTTCAACGATCTGAAATGGTCCAAGCCACATCTTTTGAAATTTGGTATGCTTACCTTTTTCTTCATGTGCCTTATCCCATTTTAGAACAAGATCACCAATTGACAAAAATTTTGAGCCAGTAGAACTTGCATCAAAAGAAGATTTTACAAGCTGCTGATGTTTTTCATGAACCATTTTAGCCTTATCTCTTTCTTCTTCTAGTTTAAGGATTTGATCATATCTCAATTGAATAGATGAAGAAGGATTTTCTTCAATAAATTGTACTAGGGCTAATGATGGAAGAGTTAAATTTGATGGTATCACAGCTTCTTTTCCATAAACTAAATTAAAAGGTGAAGTTCCTATTGAAGCTTTCTCAGTAATACGATAAGCCCATAATGCAAAGATTAAAGATTTATGCCAATTCTTTTGATTTTGATCGATAGTCCTTTTAATAATTTTGATGAGATTTTTATTGGTGGATTCAGCCAAACCATTACCTTGTGGGTAATAATTTGCTGAATATTTGAGTTTAAAACCTCTTTTAACTGCAAATTATATTAAACTGTTTCCAGAAAAATAAGATGCATTATCAAAGACAAGAGCTTGAGGTACACCAAACCTGGTTATGATAAATTGATCTATGAAATCAATAATTGCATCAGAATTGGCTATCTTCAAAGGGATTGCCTCTACCCATTTTGTGAAGTAATCGGTTGCAGTAAGAATGTACTTGTGCTGTTTGGAAGAATGAGGTACTATCTCACCAATAATGTCAAGCTCCCATTGTTCAAATGGTTGCTCAATATTTACTGGTTGCAAAGGAAAAGCTGGTTTCCTTTGTCTTCCACTTGCAGTTTGACAGATTCTGCATTTTCTTACATAGTCATGAGTATCTTTAAAAAGAGTAGGCCAATAATAGCCAGCTCAAATTATTTTGTGAGCTGTGGTATCACCTCCAAAATGACCTCCTGCTGGTCCATCATGCAACTCCTGCAAAACCTTTTCAGCCTCAGTCTTTTCAAGACATCTTAACAAAATTGAATCATAATTTTTCCTAAATAACACATTATCAATGATCTCATATTTAATAGCTTTTAATCTTAAAGCACGCTTTTTCTTATAGTTGAGATCAGAAGGAGCATACCCGTTTTTCAAGTAATAGATGAGATCAGCATACTGAGATTCAGAATCCGTAATACTTATCTGATTTACTTGAATATCTTGATTTGAATGTTCATTCTCTGGTATGTTATGAGCTCCTACTAATAATCTGCAAAAACCTTGTCCTCTAACAATCTTAGCTGGTTTAATATCAACATCGTATTCTTGTAAAGCTGTTACCCAGTTAGCTCGTTTTTCTCCTACTTCTCTCTGAATTAATAATTGTCTCACTGCAGAGAATGGGACAATGATTTTTGTATGAGTTTTTAAGAGAAACGGTATGAAATGCTTGATTGATTTGAACACAGCAAAGGCTTGTTTTTCAACATCGGAATAATTCAGTTCAGCTCCTTGCAGATTTGAACTAAATAAAGAAATTGGTGCTTCAATTTTCTGATCATTGAGTTGTGTTAAAACAGCTGCATAGGATGTCTCTGTGGCTAAGGTATACAAAATAAAATCTTTAGAAAAATCCGGAGTACTCAATGCTGGTGCATTAATGATTGCCTGTTTGATTTCCTCAAAGGTTTCTTTTTCTTTATGCCCCCATTTGAATACTGAATTCTTCTTGATCATATTTTGCATAGGTAAAACAATTAAAGAAAAATCGGGAATGAATCTTTTTACAAAATTGATCTGTCCAAGAAATGATTGCATGGATTTTTTGTTATGAGGTAAAGAAATATCAGAGATCTCTTTAACTCTGTCTGGATCAATGTATATACCATCTTTTGACACAAAAAATCCTAAAAGTTTTCCTTCATCCAAAGCAAAGAAAGATTTCTTTGGATTTAAGGAAATACCAAACCTTCTACATCTTTCAAATATTTGCTTTAGATCATGTAGATGATTGGCTCTCTTTTTTGAAAATACTGTTATGTCATCAAGATAAACAACAACTGATTTATTGATCAGACCTTTAAATGCTATGTCCATGGCTCTTTGGAAAGTTGCTCTTGCATTTATTAAACCAAAAGGCATTTTCTGATAAGCATAAGTTCCCCATTTTGTTCTGAAAGTTGTTTTCAATCTGTCATCTGGATGAACTAAGACATGATTATAGCCTGAAAATCCATCAAGAAAGGACATAAGTTCAGAACCAGCTACCTTTTGAAGTATTTGTTCCATGGTTGGCAATGGGAAATTGTCTTTTAAACATGCCTTGTTTAAATTTCTGAAATCAATACAGATTCTTATATCACCATTTTTCTTCCTTACAGGTACCATATTGGAAACCCAATTAGAATGCCTGACAGGAAAAATGATTTTGGCTTTTAAAAGTTTATTAAGTTCTGATTTGATTTGATCTTCAAGATTTGGATGAACTTTCCTTAGCTTTTGTTGAACAGGTTTAATATCTGGAAGGATTGGAATTGTGTGCTGAATAACCGAAGTATCATATGTTTTTAAATCATCATAATTCCAAGCGAAAACATTTTTATATTTGTTCAATATTTTAATGAAAGCATCCCTTTCCTCTGATGTTAAATTAAGTCCTAAATTAATATTTTGAGGTTTTGAATCAGAACCAAGATTCACTAATTCAAATTTCAAAGTGGAACTTTGAAGCTTGGTATTAGTGACTTTCTTGAATCTGTCTTTAATATCATATAAGTCCTCCAATTTAACAACAGATTTCGGAATGGGATTTTCATTACCTTTTGAAGCAATTTTTAAATCATGATCTTCTTCGTCAATAATTTGATCATCATATGATTTCTCTGAAGTCATGAAATTTAAGATATCTTGATCATGATAGAAAACTCTCCAATTTGTGACATTGTCTGGGACAGATGGTCGAAAAATTAATTCTACAGAAAACCTATCAGGACTGCAGTCTTCAGCAGGTAGGAGTTTAGATGCAACATTAGCTAATAAATCAGCTGATGTATTTTGATTCCTAGGAATAGGAGAAATATTAAATGCTAAAAAATGAGTGGTGAGGTCTTGTACTAGGGTTTGATAATGTTTAAGATGTCCTGAAAGGCAATGAATAGTATTCCTAACTTGTTTTATAACAATTTCGGAATCCCCAAAGACTTTCAAGTATTTAACATCTAACCCTATAGCTTTATAAAGTCCTTGAACCAAGGCTTCATATTCTGCAGTATTGTTAGTACACTCAAATTCTAGCCTACATGACAGCATGGTTTTTTCTCCATTTGGATTGATTAAAATGCATCCTGCTCCAGCTCCATCATTAGACTTTGATCCATCGAAATATAATGACCAAAACAAAGATTTATCTATTGACTCATCTACAATTACATCAGAAGTATTTACAATTCTAGAAGAATCAGATTGTGAAAAATTTTCTACTTGAGAAACAAAAGTATTAACAGAAAACGGTGATTGGGGTGCTTTGAAGTTTCCAAGAAATGATTCAGCAGAATAACCTCCAAGAATGTTGTTGTTGAATGCTACTGGTTCGTTATGTTGTTCAAATTCAGTGACAGTATGCCTCATATGTTTTTCTCGTTCAACTTTGATTTGATTTGGTTTCCCTTTATAGGGTAGCCACATATGAGAATAATCGGTCGAGATATAACCATTGAGTTTCGCAGACCAGTCCCTACTTAAAAATAATCCATAGAATTCAGGAATATCAGCAATCAAAATATCAATTCTTTGGACAATTCTAGGATCGGAAGCTAACCTGATAGTTACTGAATTGATTTCTCCTACAACTTGAACTTTGGATCGATCTAATTGAACAATATGTACTGCTGATTTCTGTGGTTCGATATTCAATTTGGCACACACAGAAATAGGCATTATATTGGAAGAGGCTCCAGAATCAATCAAACAATTGTGCAGATTTTTATTGTATATCTCATAAGTCAACAGAAAAGGAGGAGTTTGAGAATTTGACTTTTCGCCAATGAGTACAGTATCAGTAGCATCTACCTTGTCTGGTGGCTTACCAGTTCCTCTTGCTGCTTTTGCAACTACACCGCTTGGTAAAGGAGCGATTGGTGTAGCATTTAATTCTTTCAATAACAATTTCTGCTGGTGTTTCAATTTGCTGAGTTCATGTAACGAAATGTTGGCTTTGATCTTTTTCATGTCTTCGACAATGTTGTACTCCATAGGATCTGACACTACTAAAGTCTTAGTTGTTGATGTGGGTGGGTTAGAAGAAGATGGCTGATTCTGAATAGGTAGTGGAGAAGCTTTCTTTGCAGGAGATTTGTCTTTGATACTTGGAGTTGTGTTTTTCCTTTTAGGAGCTGTTTGTATAGGCTCTGTTGTAGATTTACTCCTAGTACTTACAGGCATAGCTTCTTGTTCTATTTCACTGTCAGAATTAGGGAGAATAAAATCCCACATTCCATGTAATTCAGCGATTTCTTCATTTTCACCTTCTTCATCTGATATTAAGGATGTATCTTCTTCTTCTTCTTCTTCCTCTGATTCTGCATTAGAGATTGCGTTAGGAGGTTTAGATTCAGCTTGATTTCTTCTAAAATTTCGGAATGGTTTTTTGGTAGAAGTTTCAGCTACTTGTTTCTTAATTTCAACCATTTCATTTGACATGGTTTTAAGAACTTTTTGTAAACCTTCCATGTCAAATGGATCTCTGGCCTTTTTCTTTGATTCATCTTTGAAGCTGACTTTCTTTGATTTTCTTTCCTCAAGAACGTTTTTCTTTTCCAGAGAAGTAATTCGTTTTTCAACAGCAATAGCTTCTTCCATACTTTCAGCTAATGTAGGCTTTGCAGCTCTGTCTACGAAAATAGCTATGTTTGAGGGTAAGGCAGTAATATACCATTCAATTCTGACCTGCTCACTTGGCTTGGAATCAGTGGGAATTTTGTTCAAGAGCTTATTGAATCTGGAATTAAACTCTTTAATTGGTTCCTTGGGTTCTATTTTCAAATTTGAGAGATCATTGAGTAAAGTAGCTATTGATCGATCATCTCCAAATTTGGTTAAGAAATAATCTGAAAAAATATCCCAACTTGTAATAGATCCTGATGGTAATGAAAAATACCATGATCCTGCTGTTCCTTGAAGAGTATAAGGAAATAATCTAACTACAACATCCTCCTGCGTAACCCCATTCAAATTAATAGCCAACATAAAGTTGTTAATATGTTCTTCAGCTGGAATGTTAAGATCTGGGCTAAATTTTGGAAGCCATTTTCCAGGATTATCTGGTAAATCATGTAAAGGTGCAGCCATGTTCACT
Source organism: Pinus albicaulis (assembly GCA_034641835.2). Lineage (NCBI taxonomy): Eukaryota > Viridiplantae > Streptophyta > Pinopsida > Pinales > Pinaceae > Pinus > Pinus albicaulis. Next base: position 89,104,643 of record CM076580.1, read on the forward strand.
GCTCCTGGAGTAGCCCATGGTCTAGCCATTATCGGAACGACTATCGGGGGAGTAGTAGTAACTGGCGGTGTTTGAATGGAAGTTGTTGGAATAGATGATGTTTGAGGTGAATGAGGAGGAGGTAGTAATAAAGACTGAAGAGGTTGTGATGTTGAAGGTGATGATCCCCGGTGAACAATAATATGTAATGGGGAAGTGGGTGTTTGACTTCGCACTGGAGATGATGAGATGGAAGATGATGGAGAAAAGGTCTCACTATCAGAACCTTCAGTGTTCTTTTTTGCCTTTTTCCTTCGGGGTAAAGGTAACTCAGCTGGTTCAATGCCAAGTTTTTCTCTTTGAAGTCTGGTGAGATGATGAGGTAGGTGGAATTGCGAAGTCTGACTGCCTTGAGATACTTCATATTTCTGAGGTGATATGGAAAAGCCTTGAAGTTTCTGGATGATAGACTGAACTTCAGGGGACTCTGGACTTAAATGTTCTGAAGTATGGTGTGATTGAGCAGTGATAGTTGATCCCTCTTCTTCTCGTTTGGACGCTGGTGAATCAGAATGCAATATATTTTTTCAATATTTAATATAATCTCCATGGTTTGCAGACATTGCCAATTATTTTGCCACAATAAAACTACCATCGTATTTGTTTCCTAGAGAAAAGAGAAGAATAATTCAAACAAGTGCATTACATTCACAGGTTTATGATGAATTATACAAGATAGGTCGAGATCTCCTCATTAGAAGATGTGTTTGAGAAGATGAGATACCTTAAATACTAAAGGCATGCGATGATGAGCCATGTGGAGGACACTTTGCTGACAAAATGACTACTTATAAAATCCTTCTTTTAGGATATTATTGGCCTGCCCTTTTCAAGGATGCCAAGGAGTATGTTAAAATGTGTGATAGTTGTTAGAGAATGGGGAAACTTGTTCCTACAGATGAAATGACCTTACAACCACAGGTACTCATCTAACCCTTTGAAAAATGGGCCATAGACTTTGTTGGACCAATCAATCCACCATAAAGACAAAAGAGGTACATTCTTGTATGCACTGATTATGTCACTAAATGGGTAGAGGCTGAAGCACTTTCCTTTTCTAATGAAAATGGTGTAGTTTCATTCTCTTTGAGGATATTTTTACTCGCTTTGGTGTCCCAAGGGAAATTGTGATAGATCAGGGAACTCAATTTACATTCAGAATGGTGCAAAAGATCGTGGAAGAATATAAAATCAAGCACAAAAAGTCTACTCCATAGGTCCATCCACAGGAAAATGGACAAGTGGAGTCCACCAATAAAGTGATTGAAGCAATCCTCACAAATACTGTACATCTACATAGGAAGGATTGGGAAGAAAGGCTTCCTGAAGCTTTATGGGCCTACCACACTACATGAAGGAATATAACAGGACATACTCCCTAGGAACTTGTTTATGGGAAGCAAGTCTTGTTTCCTATAGAGTTCCAAATCAGAACCTTCAAAACAACACTCAAATTGGGACTTGACTTATCAGAAGCCCAAAATCATAAAATGGAGCAACTCAATGAGCTTGATGAAATAAGGCAATATGCAGTTCAAAATACCAGCCTAGTTCAACAACAAAGATCCAGATGTCATGATAAGTACATAAAACAAAGAAATTATCAGGGAACTCATTTTACATTCAGAATGGTGCAAAATATCGTGGAAGAATATAAAATCAAGCACAGAAAGTCTACCCCATAGGTCCATCCACAGGAAAATGGACAAGTGGAGTCCACTAATAAAGTGATTGAAGCAATCCTCACAAATATTGTACATCTACATAGGAAAGATTGGGCAGAAAGGCTTCCTGAAGCTTTATGGGCCTACCACACTACATGAAGGAATATAACAGGACATACTCCCTATGAAATTTTTTATGAGAATAAAGTCTTGTTTCCTATAGAGTTCCAAATTAGAACCTTCAAAACAACAATCAAATTGGGACTTGTCTTATCAGAAGCCCAAAATCATAAAATGGAGCAACTCAATGAGCTTGATGAAATAAGGCAATATGTAGTTCAAAATACCAGCCTAATTCAACAACAAAGATCCAGATGTCATGATAAGTACATAAAAGAAAGAAAGTATCAGGCAAGAGATTGGGCACTTTTATTTGATTCAAAGTTCAAAGACTTCCAAGGGAAATTTCAAACTCATTGGCTTGGGCCTTATGAGATTGAAAGAGTATTTGAAAATGGAGTAGTGAAGATAAGGAAAATTGATGAAGAAAAGGTTCCTCTTCTTTTGAATGGCCATCGACAAAGGTCTATCACAAACCACTGACAAAAGTGGAATTTGTCAAAAAATTTCAAGACAATGTTGATATGAAGTTGGTGAAGAAGAATCCTTCTTCTTCTCCAACTTAGTCTTCTTTTTACTTTTCATATCTACAAATAAAATAAAAATAAAATAATAATAAATGAAAATTGTATAAGTATGAAAACCAATGAATGATTAGCATCCTTATGCATAAAATACAAGGTGAAAATAAGAGTTTATTTATGACATCTTATATTTTCTTTTCTCCCATTCAAAAAATCCCAAATTCTTTGCATTTCCCTTTCTTTTCATAAAAATAAATATTAGCTACAGAATTGTTGCATTTTTGCAGCTATTATGACATTTTGCATCTCTTACACATCTCTGCAACATAGATGAACATAATTGATTGACAGAAGCAGCTGAAGACAAGATTGATGATCACACTGAAGAATGTACTCAAGGACACCTTAGGAATCAAAAAAAAATAAGAAAACAATAAGGTTAGCTATATCCAAGGTATGATACAAATTTGTTTAAATAAGAAGGTTTAAAACATTGATATGTATAAATTAGATGATCGTATATTTTCCAACTCAAAAATATCATCATTAAATATGATTGAGCCGAATCAAAATCTAAATCTCATGACTTGCCACCTAGCCCGTATCATAATCTCCTTAACGATCAATTTTATTTCATTCATTAATGATTCAATGATCATGTCTCATACCAAAACATCAATTATATTGAAACCTTGCTCGCATTCCTAAACCCTCGCTCACGTTCCTAAACCCTCGCTCATTTACTTCACTTGTTACCTACACGTCTCCACCATTTTATGACATAGCTCCTCCACATTTCCAAGCTTATATTAAAACCCTCAATGTATCTAGTTAGGTAGAGACAGTCTTGAAGGCACAAGCTCTCGGTGAAGATATGGGTTTGATCGTAATAATAGACCCCGTAGGAAAGAATTTCATGGAGGGATATCCACAGGTAAAGGAGATACTGGGGAAGGCACAATGGCTTAATTTCATAGATAAAATTGATGGGTTCCACAAGGAAGTTACAAAATATTTTTCCATAGCCTTTGACAGAGTTGAGGTCGAAATTTGTGAGATCAAATTTGCAGTCACAAAATATTCGGTGGCAGAGGCAACCGAACTTCCAAAAATAGGTTAAAGGTGCTTCAAAAACAAAGGAATCAGTGGATAGGAATGGAAAGTCTTCTTGAAAAACCCAGGTATGGACACACGTTTTTTTAAGAAAGGAATTCCGAGCACAACCCTTAAGAGTAAATGGAGGAGCATGCTTTTGATAATCTAGAAATCTATTACATTTGAAGGTAGATTTGGCTGCATGTTTTTCTATCATGCTAGGTTACTGATGAATTTCTAGACAATAAATAAATAAACCTTCCTTATTTTCTGCTGAATAGTCTAAGGAAGATGGCAAGGATGGTTTAAAAGAGGGTTCAATTTATAGATAACACAATGCACCATCATGCATTAGTAAAAATTCTCATTGAATTTCATTTAAAGAGCATAGGAGATATTTGGGATGATTTCCTAACCAGAAATCATTTTCAAGAAAAAGAAGAAAAGCAACCTAGTGATAACAAAGGGAAAAGAGGCAGAAAGAGAAAAACTGAAAATCCTGCACAAGATGAATAACCACCTCAACCACAATAAGAAGATGAAATTCCTATTGCACAGTTATTTAGAAAGGCTAGGGAACAAATCAGTAAAAAGATAAGGGTTAGCATAAAATAAAAATGCAAATTCATACATATAGAAAAACAAAAAACTCAAAACATTCCACAACCAGTAAGAGGAAGCTCAAGACTTTGCAAAGTAGCCAAAAATCCTCTCCCTGAAGTTACAGAACCTATTGATCTAGAAGCAAGTCTTGAGGTACCATCTCCTATCATTTACTCTCCCATACAAGATGCAAGTAGAAGAACTCCAGATATTGACCATGTCCAGCAAGAGATCTATGATTATATTAAATATTTGTAAAGAAGAAATGCAAAGAAGACATCAATTCATGATGATCAATCTTCTAGTCCACAAGAACCTCTAGTGAATACTCTAAAGCAAGAAAATTTTGAGCTGGAGACACTAAATAGGCATATAAAGTAGGAAAATGAAGCTCTGAAGATTCAAAACCAAATTGAAAAAACCATTAATGACAACACTCTTCTACATCTGAGGTTATGGTTAAAAAAGAATAAGAAATTGAAAAAAAGGAACATATACTAGAACAGACATATTATAAATTTGAAGTACAAACTTTTAATGAAGAAACCAAGAGTAGCAGTAACTTCAAAGATGGGAAAGAAGCTGAAATTGGATGTCCTAGCAGAGGTGTTAGAACATATGTAGGAATGAAGTGAAGACTCACAATTTTCAAATTGCATGAGGACATGCAATGGTCTCTTAGTGGGGGTATGTTGAGCCTCAAGACTGTCTTTATTTTAACATCTATTTCACCACTTCTCCTTTCCTTTTGACAAAATTCACAAACCCAATTAGTGTTAATTGATATATTTTCACTCTGAAAAGGCATTTAAATGATCTTTCTTTTATAGTCTAATGTTTCTTATTATTTGAATGAATTTTGTATTTAGCTACATAATTGCAGACATTTAAATGATCTCTCTTTTATATTCTAATGTTTCTTATTATTTGAATGAATTTTGTATTTAGCTACAAAATTCTTGCAATTCTATAACTAATCTTCGATTCTGCACCTACCGACATTGTTTGACAGGTTCCAAAGAAGGAGAGGTGCGAAGCATATGGGTAGGTTTGAAATGACCCATACATGGATTTTGTCCCACTCGCCTGTCCAAAATCGAGAGAAATCATGCCTAATATCACTGTCAAAGGATTAGTCAAATGGAAGGCTGAGAATTTAGAAGCTTCGCGATTTTCTCTCCACGTAGAAAATCATGAAAGCTATGAAGACCACAGTCCTATTTAGAATTATACTTCTTATTTTCGTTAATATCTTTAGGCGAGATCATCTCAAAACAAATGATTTTAATTTATTATAAATATTGTGTTGATTTGAACCAGAATCAAGTTCAATTTCTGTAATATTGCTACACAACAAAACTCCATTTTATTAATGCAAGGAGAAGGAAAAGTTCAAGACCATTAATGCGTGATTATTCTTATGTAATTCTTCAAGCCGTTCTGTTGCAGTGGGCTCCTGCACAGAAAAAGGTTTCATAGCATAATTTTGGTTGCTTTCTAGTTCAATTTTCCATTACCACATAGATTAATTTCTGAGTTTTTCATTAGTTAAATGTTAAGTCTTCATGAAATTAGTGTTGTTGTTGTTGTTGTTTTTTTTTTTTTTTTTTTTTTTTTTTTTCGCATAAGTTTAATGATTTAATGTTTCGATTTCCTGAATTGTATTGATGCCACAATCGTGTTAACATATGGAATGGATCTTTGTTTTACATTTGTTTACACAGTCATCATACATCTTAGAACAAACAATCATTTTTACCTTTGCGCAATAGGCATAATACTTTGTTTTCATTCTTAGTTCAATTATCCCTTTCAATTTGCACAACAAAATAATTTAAGATAGGATCTTTAGAGGTTTAATATTTTTCATCTCATAGAATATTTTGTTTCAATAGTGAATAGAATTACAAATTAGTTTAATACTCTGTTTTTCATAGGATTAATTTGATAGTTTTCATTTGATAAGTAGAGAAAAGTTTTCAATTACATGATAGGATTTGATCATAGTTTTGATGCTTTGTTCAGATTTTGAAGAAATTCAAGTAGAAAATCTCCTTCTTTAATCAAGATAATTTCCGACATAGGATAATCTAACATAGAGTTAAATATAGTTTCTTTTTATGCAATTTAGACTTGTTTTAGATCAATTTTCTCTCTTAATTTTACATTTCCTTTTCTTCCCTCTTGTAATTTTCATTTTCTAGTTATTAGAATATTTTCTTTAGAATAATTCATAAATCAATTTCCTTCTTAGATTAAAATTAAACATTTCCTTTTCTTCCTTCTTAAGTTTATCTTCTAAGCATTAAAATTCTTCTAGATTTAGTTACTTTCTTGCTTTTAGATTTCATTCATATAAAATATCTATAAAAAGAAAGACGAAAGTTTCTTTTCTAGTTCTTTAGAAATTAATTGTTCTTCTTCCTTAATTTTCATCATAGACTCTGTTAGAGTCGGTCCTTACAGCCCTCCGTCAGAGATCTTTTCGCTTTTTGCATATCATTCTTAGGTGTCTCGCTCGTTCCACTTCGTTGCATTTCGCTAGGAGCATGCCATTGACTGACGAGAGGGTCTGGTCTTCTTGTGTTTCCTCATGCTTGTACCTGCAGGGCTAATTAAAATTCCTAAAAAAAAATCACTGAAGTTCAGGTCACATCATTTATGGTCATAAATGATTAGTTTCGTCAAAAAGAGTCTTTAGTCCTAGAGTCTAGGGTTTTCAGTCTTTAGCTACATGTAATAAAAGCCCGCAGGCCATGAGGTTGGTTTCAAAAGATTTTTATTTCACGTTTTTATTATCAAAAACATTTGAAGACATTTCTAGTCCAAAACTCTGTTTTGGAACTAGAAATTTTCAAACTTCATTTTTTGTAATAATTGTATTTATTTCACCATAAGAAGTTTCAGAGCAAGCCTCTGATCTTTTCCAAAGTCAAATGCCAAATCCCTGCAAAAAACAACCAAGTATCATCAGTCCAAGATTCAGAAAAGTAATGAAAAAGCCAAAGAACAACATTATATTAAGTGATCGAATGACAAAGTGCGAAACATTATAAAAGTGGGTCATGGAGTAAATTTAAAATAAAATCTGATTTTATGAGATATTTTTCTTCACATATAAACCATGGTAAACAATTCATTTGCACAAATCCTCAAGGCAGAAATCAAGCTGGTGAAGTTGAAGGCCGAAATCGTGTTTTGCAAAGTTGTGGACCGGAACTGGAGGTGTGCTACTCATATAGAGCGCGCTACGCATATAACATCACCAGCCAGTGTTAAATACCAAGGGCGCTACGCACTTGCAGCGCGCTACACATTGGGTGAGCGCGCTACCCATACAGTCTCAGAGCCAAAATTTTGTGCCCTTGCGTCCAGTTTCGTGCTCAAACGCCTCAATCGGCTTCCAAGTAGGTTCTCCACCATTGTTAAGTGATTTTTGAACAAGATTGTGGTGTTTTTAAAGTGGGGAAATTAGTGTGTTTGATGTGGAGAAAAGTGAACCCTATGTTCATAGCAGATTCATTTCTTAGGGTTTTGAATACATGTTGATGGTCTTGTGAAGAATTTCCCAGCTTGTATTGTTGATATATATACCTATGCATCTATTGTCAAAGTGTCACGGCCCTCACGCTCTCAGTTAGCCATCTCACCACTGCTGTCACTATGATTGTCATCCTCATTTTAGCAATGCTCCTTATTCATGTTTTCACATAGTCTCATGATTCACTTGTCCATATCCCCATTGACATTATCGGAACACTGTTATCATTGCTATGGTTTCACTATGGTCATTGTCACTGTTTCCTATTCTCTATTGACAAAACACAGTCTCATACTCATTTTCCCCTTTGACAAATTTTAGCCAGCATTACAAAGGCTGCACACTACATTACACTTTTTACTCATTTGTCAAATTCCCTTGTGATCAAAGCAGTGACTGTTTTTATGCCAATCCACTTAACAGAGCTATTACCACTGTGGCTTATTTTCTTATGATGCTTTGGTACATATGCAACATATTTGGGTTTTGAGCATACATTGAAAATTTTGACTTCACTACACCTATATCAACATACATATTGCAGACATCTTGTTTTCAAAGCCATGTCAGAGACGGATTCAGTTTATGAGCAGGAGTATGACAGTGATTCCACAGCAAAGGGTAATGTGCCACGGAGGTCTCACAAAGGTGGCAAAGGTGGTAAGCATCTCAGGGAGGAGCCTACTTCTTTGGCTCAATTGCAGGCTTGCCCGCTTGCAATGGATTGTTTTCAGCATCAGTCATGTTTCCAATACTGTGAGATGATTTCACAAACCCAGCATCATCGTGAACTGGCTCGTCTATTTGTTCTACATTTACATGATGGCCGTGTAAACCTCGCCGGAGTAGATTTCATTCTGTCACCAAAGACTATTGCTCAGGCCACCGGGATACCAAATATAGGAGAGGAATGGAACAAACGTCGGCAGTTAGAGAAATTCCACTATGAGCCATACATCAAACCTGGGTATATGAGGCACCTGAGCAGGGTTTTTCCTTTCAGATTCCTGAAGGATGAGTTTGCACCACTGATGAAACTCATCATTCGGTATTTCAGTTGTGAGGGCAGATTCTCGCGTCTCTATGCGTACCATGTCCGTTTGTTGATGCATTTCACGAGGGTACGTATGATGAACATTCCGTACTTCATGTATCGCAACATAGAGAGGATGATGATTTTTGTACAGAAGAAGACCCCAGCACAGAAGCATAGAAGTATATATCATTACGCGCTGATCAAGATCGTAGTGGTACATCGGTTGACACAGCAGGGCATCGCTTGGGAGGATTTCATCTCTCGTGACTTATTTACAGCGCCACAGCCGCTTCCCGAGGTAGTTCAGGATGAGGGAGAGCCTTCACACCAGCCTGACATTCCTGAGATCGAGCATATCAGTGCTCCATTGTATGTGACATACCAGCGAGGCCACAGGGCCTTATTTGTAGCTACACGACGAGTATTATCTCCACCCGGGGTGGAAGGGGTCTCGTTGACTCCATCAGCAGAGCGAGTATTATCTCCACATGATGTGGAAGGGGTATCGCCTTCTTCTTCAGCACAGGTACAGTTTCAGGACAGGGGTAAGAGGCCCATGCATGATGAGGGCCCATCAAGAGGCCGGGGCACTGATTTCACGATCATTGATGTTGATGCGAGCTCTCTCATCTCGAAGCTGAAAGAGATCATCCAGGAGCAAAAGGCCAAGAATGACACGCTGAAAGAGAAATTGCAGAGGGCTCAGTGGGTGATAAAATACCTGGAGCAGCGCAACAAACAGTTAGAGGATGAGCACACACTTTATGAGCTGCGGCGAATCCGTGAGGATCGACAATTGGCCTGGAAGAGACCCGGTGATATGACACCGGCTGATCGAGATTCTTGCCTCACGCATGTTAACATTCATCTGGAGAAATTGTTGGCAAAGGAAAATAGAGACAAAGACATGCTTCGTCACATGAAATTTCATTATTGGGCTCGTATGCATGTCTGCAAAGCAAAAATGAAGATTTTGAAGAGGAGGTTGAGCAGAGCACTAAAATGGCGGAAAAGGCCTGATCCACTCCGGATTTTGGCCGAGGCTTCGTTGGCTGGGCATGATACATGATGGAGGGTCTTTGCTCCGAATTTGAGCAAATTCAGAGAAATTTTTGTCATTTTGAAATATTTTGGTCTCAAAACAGATTTTTCAGCTATACGAGTAGCACGTCGACGCGCTCGCTTATGATTGGGACACTTGCTGAAGGAAAAATTTATATTTCTGGGTTTTTCATGGTAAGTTATGCATGCTCCAGTATTTCTGAAGCATTTCATTAAGTTCTGGATGATCAAAGGGCCCAAAAACACCATGAAAACCACCTTGCTGCCACCTTTTGCACCAGCAGGAAGTACTTCTGGGAGAATGAAGTTTTTGAGGGGAAAATGAGCTCCAAATTGGGAAATTACACTTGGGTTGGATAGCCAACATCCAGGGCTTTCCAACGAGCTATCATGAGCTCAATTTGGATGCCGGGAAGTGCCCCAAAATCAGGCTGAAAGACGCGCTACGCATATGGCTCAGGCGCGCTACGCATATGGATTTTTGGTCAATTTTTCACCTTCCAGCTCAGAATTTCGGCCAGTTGAGCTAGTTTTGCTTGTGGATGAAATTTTTGAGTTATCATGATGTAAATTGATGGTTGGCATGTAACTTTGACTCACTGTTACCTACTCTAGATGATTCACTCCTAAAAAAGTAAAAATCAGATGTAAGAATTAGTTTCCTCCCTTTTAGAGGCAAGTTGTTTAGATGCCTATATTCTAGCTCTTTGTTTAGAATTAGTTGGAACTGCTCCTAGAAGGAGGAATTCGACCCCTAGAGGTGTGGGAAGGGGTTAGGAGGTCTATATGATGTAATTTTTGAGATATTCTACAGGTTGGACTCTTGGGAATATTTTGGCACACTATTGTACATATTTTTCATATTTTGGCTAAGGAAAGATCAGAGGTTTTGCAGCACCTGTTGGGATTCTTGTGGCTTTCAGTTCTTGATGGTGTTTTCTCTCAGTTTATTGTAAGTTATTTCATGTTTAATGTATTCCATTCCCTTCTTATGCTTCTGAAACTAAATGAATGAGTAAATGAGGTTGAATCCATTGTTTCAGTGCTCTGCCTTTGAATTTGTTTAGTTTTACATGTTTTCGCCTGTTTGGAGAGGATCCATGTTCTCCCTTGCCCTCTTCAGCTCCTTGTCATTCTGATCCATCCATATACCCAATCAAAAGCATCAAGACTACTGCCTACCTCGCCCCAACTCGAATTCTACAAAGATCTGGCCTTATCCCCGAACCCAAAAATTGTTTTTTCCCATTTCTCCAACAAAAACCAAAAAAATCAAAATCAAACTTTCCTATCTCTTTACTAGCCTAAAATCAGTATTCCTTGTTCATTATAAGTCATCTCAGCCCCTCTGAAAACCTTTTGCCGAGATAGACCCGGAGAGAGCCCTCTCCTGTCCTCGTAGGGCTAGCTACGAGGCTGAGCGTGGTTTGATGTAGCCTTGAGTTTTACCTTATTTCAGCCTAAGGTAGATTTGAGCGCTAACAGACTCTTAATTAAGTTTAGATTTTATTCCTTATATCAGTTCTTAATTTTCCTATTTTTAAACATTAAATATAAAAATACAAAACCCCCTAAAACAACATATAAAATCTACACAACGAAGTAAGAAAGATAGACTTCTAGCATATATAGTGCACCTTCACTTCACAAGATTACTAACTCTGGTCGATAATTTATGATAGAAATTTAAGACATTAAATTGACTAAATAGTATTAATAAAACAAGAGTGATGATGATCTAGAAAACAAAGATCAAGTCATGTTATAATCTTATCGTTGATTAGAGATCTTATCTCGGCCGTTGATGTCTTAATGAGATGACTATAAAGGAAGGCTTGAGGGTCAGACACACATAATTGATATAGAGTTAAAAATTTCTAGGGCTTGGTTTGCTGAGAAATTCGAGCTAGAGATCTGAACAGATGAGGGGAAAAGATATCATCTAGAGAGGAAGAGATTTTCTCAGCCGATGGAGCATCAATCAAAGAGTGGCATAGGTGATCTAACAATCAGCGCTGATGGAAGGAGGGATAACACAGTGAATTTTTAGGGTGCACAAAGAAGCAGCGCATAGGCATAGGAGGGTTTCCATAATATTGCTTGTAGATCAGTTTCGGAGGCTGGGATTCAGAAAGTGACACCGGGAGGATGTTCCTCGGGGTCCACATAGGAAAAATGACTTGGTTGGGGATGAACATTGAGCCTGGAAGGGGGTGATGCAGAGGCTGGAAGGTCCAGTGCCGAGACTACACAGTGTCTCCCCAGGGCACTTTTCTCTTCATTCGGATCAACCAGGAACTAAATGATTGAGTGAGCTAAATCCTCACAAATTCTTCTGCCATTATTTCTCTCTGAAACTTAATAGCCCTAGTGGTATTCAGAGATATATTCAGACATTGCTATTGATTAATAATAAAAACCTTATATCTATTGCACCGTTTTTCCCGCATTCGGTTTTTCCAGGGACTTTATTGTCCAAAATTAACAGTCTCATATGTGTGATTGATTTCCTTGTTTCAGAATCACGAGTATTATAGTGTAGGCTACTTCAGTGATTGCTTCAGTATTTCATGTGTGGTTCAAAAATATTTGTGTAAAGTAAATTACATAATAGAAGAAGTAATTCAGTTGGTTGCAACAGGTTTCCTTAGATTGTTCAGATCTAGGATTTTTCATACGGGATTAGAGTTTTGATGTGAAACAATAATAGTAGATCTAAATTATGAAGTGAAGGTCATTTTTTCTGTAATGCAGCAGAACGAATCCATTGAAGGATTGCGCAGTTCTAGCCAGGAGGGATAATATTTTCGTAGCAATCTCTCTCTGAGTGAGTCGACAAAGAGAAAGGGCTTCCATATCGATACTTGTTGTGGAAGAGGGAGAAACGCAGAGCCTCCACACAGAAGACAAAGGGGCGCAGTTTTTGAATTTGTTGTTGGGTAGAAAAGTGTCATAAGGTGTCAAGAGCATATATTGAGGGAATTCTTCCCAATGATTTCCTAGCCAAGGAAGTAAAAAATTTCTCAGTTGCTGAGCAGTAGAGGAGCAACAGAACTTACAACTCCATCAGGGAGTGCGTAATCCTACCAGGGGTTGCGCAGTAGGGAGGAAGAGGGAGCAGATTTAACAGATTTCGGCTGAGATTTCATTTCACGGACTTCGTGATCGGGATAGGTTGGAGGGCTCCTCCAACTATATGATTTGGAAGGAATGGGCTAAGTTCCTTTTGGATGAATATGATCTGAAGGTTTTCGTGGAGAATGTGGTAGTTGTTCTTACAGATGCGGATCAGCTCAAGAACTACAAGGAAAAGAGGTTTCTCCTTGATGGTGTTAAGGATCACATCATCTCACGTGTGGCTGGCAAGGATACTGCTAGAGAAATGTGGGTAGATTTGAATGACATATACGAGGGATCTTCCGAGTAGCGGAAGTTTTACTTAGAGAAAAATCTTTGTATGATTCAAATGCAGAAAGGGGAGCATTTGGCTTCATACCTCATGCGATTTCAAGAGATTTGAGATCAGCTATTGGCAGTAGGTGCTACACCTACAATTGAAACCATGGTACAGATGGCCCTTAATAGTGTCACAAAGGAGTGGCAAGTGTTTTTCCAGAGCATACTGGGTCATGCAACATTACCTAGTTGGGAGAAGTTGTGGTCAACCTTTCAGGAGGAAGAGTTGAGGAGAGACCTCGTCAAGTGAAAACTTTATGGAAAAAATGGAAGCAAATTGAAATCTGTGGAGGAAGAGGAGAATGAAACCTTTGCATCGAAGGGACAACAAGTGCAACGGAAATCGAAGCGAGACATTTTTAAGGTCAAGTGCTTCAGATGTGGTGAGATGGGTCGCTATGCATCTCGGTGTCCTTTGAAGACAAAGATGAGAAGCATGAAACAAAGGGTGCAACCGCGAAAATTGAGGAGGATGAGTTTTCCATGAGTGCCCATGCATATCCAGGAGATATATGGGGTGATATGGAGTTGTATTTATTCTTGGACTTTAGTTGGCCAGGATCCTTGAGGAGCCCACCTCATGGATCATTACTTTGCTACGGGAGCCCATGATTAGCAGTAGAGAGATGGAGGATTTTCAGTGAGAGCCGAGGAGTGATGGAGATGACATTGCAGTTGGTAGCAACACATATTTCTGGAGCAGCGCAGAGCAGAGAAACAACAACGTAGCAGTAGAAACACAATGCACAAGGGTGCAGCGCAATGCAGATCAATGTTGACGCAGTGCAAAGTTGTAGCAGTGCAATGCATTAGAGAAACAATGCAGTAGTTATTAACATTCATAGTCTTCAACACCGAGGAGCATCCATTGAACACTTGTTCAGTTCTAGGTGAGTTCATATGTTTCTCTCAACAACTAAGTTGCAGTGCAGATGCAATGTTTGTAGTGGTAGTGTTAGCAACATAGCATATGCATCACTTGAGAGGGAGATGTAGTACAGATGCAACAATGGTAGTGGTGGTGTCATGGGAAATAGTACAATTACAACAGTAACGTAGTGGTTGATGGACTTCAGTAGTGTAGAGGATGGTTCAGGGAAAAAGCAGTATGTTGTAAGCATATTTTTAGAGCAGTTTCCTTGCTAATAGGGAGCGTTGATTTTTGTAGCATAGGAAAGTGATATAAGTCTCAAATTTTGTGGAGGGGCTTAGACATTGGTATTACAAAGAACCCAAAAACCGTTTGTGAAAATTCTAATCGGTTATTGTTTTATTAAAATAATTAATTATTTTTAATGGGGACCCTAAGTCTAAACTTAGGGAAATTAAATAATTAAAGGGTATTAATAAAACAAGAGTGAGAATGATCTAGAAAACGAAGATCAAGTCATGTTATAATCTTAAAAATTGATTAGAGATCTAATTTTGGCCCTTGATGTCTCAACGAGAAGACTATGAAGGAAGGCTTGAGGGTTAGACACACAGAATTGATCTAGAGTTTGAAATTTTTGGGGTTGGGTTTACTGAGAAATTCGAGCTAGAGATCTAAGGAGTGAGGGGAAAAGATAAAATCCAAAGAGGCAGATATTTTCTCAGCTAGTGGAGCATCAATCAGAGAGTGGCAGAGGTGATCTAACCAGGTCAGTGCTAAAGGAAGGAAGGCTAACACAATGACTATGTAGGGCTCACACAGAGGCATCACAAAGGCAGAGGAGGGTTTCCAAAATTTTGCTTGTAGATCAGTTTTTGGAGGTTGGGATCCGGAAAGTGACACCGAGAGGTTGTTCCTCAGGATCCACAGAGGAAAAACTACTTGGTTGGGGCTGAATGCTGAGCCTGGAAGGGGGTGATCCAGAGGCTGGAAGGTCCAGCGCCGGGACTGCACAAAGGCAACGCAGTGCCTCTCCAGGCTAGTTTTCTCTTCATCCGGATCAACTGGGAACTCAGTGATTGAATGAGTTAAATCCTCACAAATTATTCTACCATTACTTCTCTCTGTAACTAAATAACCATAGGGGTATTCAGAGATGTATTAATACATTGGTACTGCTTAATAATAAAACCCTTAGATCTACTACACTGGTTTTCACGCATTGGGTTTTTTCGGGGACTTTATTGTCCAAAAATAATAGTGTCATATGTGTGGTTGATTTCCTTGTTCACTTTATTTGTTTCAGAATCATGAGTATTATAGTGTAGGCTGCTTTAGTGATTTCTTGAGTATTTCATGTGTGATTCAGAAATAATAGTGTAAAGTAAATTACATAATAGAAGAAGTAATTCAGTTGCTTGGAGTAGGATTCCTTAGATTGTTCAAATCTAGGATTTTTCACAATGAACACTTACATTATATCCAACATGCCTACAACAGAGCCAAACATTCTTCGACTCAAACATCTCCATTTGAAACATTTTTTTGTACACTTACCAAAATATCTCTTAGATTTTATCTTTTGGAAAGATGTTGCAATCGATGGACACAGTGACAGAGATAAGACCAAGATCTTCATTGAACAATTTCAGTTGGTGCATCAAATGGTACAAGAATATTTGGAAAAGAGTTAAGCCAAGTACAAGGCAAGACATGATAAGCATCGCGTTGACCACAAATTTCAGGTGGGAGATCAATTTTGGCTTTACATTAGCAAGGAAAGGCTCCAAGGAGAAGGAAAAAAACTCAAACCAATCAGATATAGACCCTTTAAAAACTTGGAAGAGATTGCTAATAATGGTTTTCGACTAGATTTACCTTCATACATGCAAGTTTAGGCTGTTGTAAATGTGGATAACTTAAGAATATATGAGCCTCCTTTGATTCAAGATCAAGGAGAGAATGTTTAGATTCCAACAATAGAATATTTCTCTCCTAAATACTTAGAAGAATTGTAGCAAGATATTAATCTTGTCAGGAGAATAAGGACTTCATGCATAGGTAGTGTGTAGTACCTTCGTGTGGGGATCATGGGAAATAATCCAAGTAAGTCCAAATGGATTAAGATCAGAAGGGTGAGGGATTTGTACCATCACCTACTTGTTGAATGAAAATAAAATTTTGGTGATCCAAAAGCTTCCAGTGGGGAGGAATGATCCAAGGGATTAGAAAATTGTTCAAAAATGAAAGTGCTTGAAATCACCCAAAACTAATGCCAGATCATAGCGCTCATCATTTTGAATCCAATATCGCTTGAATCGCCTCAAATTGACATCATATTCTCAAATTGTGATGTTATGAAGTTTTGGCCCAACATTTAAAAAAAATTGCAGGTGGGCTGACTGGGCAGTCTGTACTATTGTTGTTAGCTTTCTAACTGGGCGTACAAGAGACCATTCATAGCTCGCAAAGTGTCAATTCATACAGGGGATATTTGGCATCATTTTATTGGTTTGTGGGGGTGAAGTGGCCCAATAAGAGGCTGCCACATGGCCCAATGAGTAGGCGTCATGTGGTGCCTCATGGTTCGCCAAATTTTTTACAAAGGGGCCTGAAGGTCTCGGCTGGGTTTGACCCCTTGACCTGTCGTGGACAAAATCCGTGCTCTACCAGTGGACTACAAGTTGGTAAGAATCTCCTAATGGTTTTTGGGCGGAAGAAATAAATATTGCAATATATTTTAAGAACAAGAGTCCAACAAAAAGTCTTGAGTTTAAAACTCCATTTGAAGCTTTATTAGGTTTTAATCCCGCTGTTAAAAATTTAAGAGTTTTTGGCTCCAAAACTTTTTCTCATGTTCCAAAGGAGGATAGGAAGAAACTGGATTCAAAGGCCATTAACTGCACTTTTGTTGGGTATTGTACTGAATTTAAATCTTATAAATTATTTGATCCCTCTACTCATAAAGTATTTGCAAGTAGAGATGTATTTCATGAGCAGGTTCATGATGGAAACGATGATAACAACAATGAAGAATGGGACATTCCTTTGTTGATGGAAGAAGGGAGTGATGAAACAGGGGACAACCATGAGCATCAACAACAACAGAAAAAGGAAGAAGCAGATGGTACAGATGCATTATCCAAACCAAGTCTACAAAGGGATGATCAGAACATGTCTGAAGCTACTCCACCACTCAGGAGATTAGGTAGGCAAACTCAATTTCCATTAAGATATATGGAAAATGCTTTTATAACTAGCATGTTAAATTTTGTTGCACCCTATAGTTATAAATAATCCAGTCAATATAACGAATGGAGGGTAGCCATGGAAGATGAATATGAAACAATACTTAGAAACAAAACTTGGGAGTTAGTTGAATTACCTGAAGGCAAGCAAACCATACGTTGCAAATGGCTATATAAGCCTAAATTTAAAGCAGATGGGAGTATAGATAAATATAAAGCTAGGCTGGTTGCAAAGGGGTACTCACAGAAAGAAGGTATAGACTATGAGGAAACCTTTTCCTCGGTAGCTAAACTAAACACAATCATAATGTTAATTTCTTTAGTTACCAAAAATCATTGGATGATACACCAGCTAGATGTGAAATCTGCATTTTTAAATGGGGATTTGAAATAAGAAGTGTATTTAGAGCAACCTGAGGGGTTTGTTAAATAAGGGAAATAACATTTAGTCTATAGATTGAAGAAAGCATTATATGGATTAAAACAGGCACCTAGGTCATGGTATGATAAAATTGATTCATTTTTCCTGTAGCACAATTATAAAAGAAGCAATAATGATGCTAATATGTATATCGTGTTTGATAAAGAGGGGCAAATTGTTTTTATTTATTTATATGTAGATGATCTTATCATTACATGAAATGATGATGAACTCATTAAAAAAATAAAAGAGAAGATGTCACAGGTGTTTGAGATGAAAGAATTTGGTGAGATACGCTACTATTTGGGTCTTGAAGTCTGGAGAGATTCAGGCCAGAATTTTTTGTCACATGGTAAGTATGTCAGGAGTTTACTAAATTTTTTTAGGATGGATCAGTGCAAAGCTGCAACAATGCCTTTACAACAGAATACCAAACTTCAGAATGATGACAGTTCTAAGAAGGCAAATGCAACATTGTATAGATAGCTGGTTGGGAGTCTAATTTACTTAACTATAGCTAGACCAGATTTGTCTTATGCAATCAGTGTATTGAGCCAATTCATGTCAAAGCCTTTTGAGAGTCATTGTGTTGCAGCGAAAGGTGTCTTAAGGTATCTTCAAGGAACCTTAGACTTTGGAATTATATATACTGATTCATTTGATGTTATATTGACAGGTTTTTCAGACTCCGATTGGGCCAGAAATCTAGATGATAGACGATCCATAATAGGTTATGCATTCAACATTGGGTCCGGGGTCATCGCATGGAGAAACAAGAAGCATAACACTGTATCCTTGGCTTCAACAAAAGCTGAGTATCAAGCCGCATATGTGTAGCAACATGTGAGTTAGTTTGGTTGAGGAGAATTCTCCAGGATGCCAGAGAAGAAAAAAAATATGCAACAGTTATCAGATGTGATAAACAAAGCTCCATCAAACTTGGAAATAATCCGGTGTTTCATAAAAACACAAAGCATATTGATACACAATTTCATTTTGTTAGGGAGAAGGTTTAGTCAAAGGAAATTCATATTGAATACTATAATACTTGTGATAATGCTGCTGACATTTTTTCTAAGTCTCTCGGAAGAGTTAAGTTTGAGTCATTTAGGGAGATGTTAAGAGTTTTAATGAACCCTTTCTCCATTAAGGGGGAGTGTTGAAGTTAATGGAGAATGTAATTTAGGAGAGAGTCGGTTCACCGGAATCTTAGATTAGGAATTAGTTCCTATTTCTTAGGTAAGCTATTATAACTTCCCTATATCCATGAAGACTATATATTCATGGTTGTAATGTGATTGAGGTAGAGTGTTCTGCAGTGGTAGTATCCAGGTGGAGTCTCTCATTTTAGAGCTTCCCAGTTTCATTTAATAAAGTCAACTCTTGTATTTTTTTATCATTTATCAACGGATGAATCGGTTCAGGGTGATAATGTGAACGTTGCATTTGTAATGACCCAACCCACACTATATGGGAAAGTATTTAAAATCATAGGCGACAAGAGTGAGCTTAGAAACTGGGCACCTTATGAGGCCGAAAATATGGCATGAACAACAGAGAATGTTTGGGTTTACAGTGTGGTATGTTATGTTGTTATCATATTAGATAAGCCTTAACTGAAATTTTGGCAGGCACTTGCATTTCACAATTTGGCTTTGGATAAGGTTTAGTGGGATTGGATCATTTTTCTCACTTTTATGTAATGATATTTTGAATTTATTATTATTATTATTTAATTTTAAGACCACTTTCCAGCTATTTGACTGTTAAGTTTACAAAGGCATATATGCTATACTCCTCTGGTTTTGAACACATGATATTTTAGAAAAAAACACATACTTTTAACCATTAAACCCACTCAAACTATATATGTAGTTTCTGCCTCCATTTCACTAACATATTTTTCCTAACACAGACGTTGAACAAGGGAGTTTTGTACAGATACAAAGCCATTGTAGTGGGCTTTGCGACGGGGCGTGTGACTGCTAGATTCTCCAGGAGAACCAAATTCTGATGGTGCCCTCAGATTATCCTTAGAAAAATTACATGGAGGAGGTTGTTTGGAGTGAATCATGTGGCGACCCCCGCAACACAGATGCTTGTAACATTGGATGGGCATGTGCAACAACCTAGAACTGATTAATGAACCCTATTGTCTAGCTATGGATCATGGCCAGCACTTGCATCACCCGTGCACGAGGTTTATGACTGCAATGATATTACTTTATAATAATAAGGGCTCATGAGTATCTATGCAGTGGTATTACCTTATAATAATAAGGGCATATGTGTATCTATGCTGTGTCCAAATTGTTGATTTACTGACGAATATCGTTGTGATTTATGTATTGTTATTATAATATGAATCTTGCAATTTCTGATGAATCTCGTTGTAATGTGCCTAGTATCGATCTCTGTCTCTCCTTTGCTTTTAGAATGTTGTGGAGGGTTCAATGTCATAGGCTAGAGTTGATAGGTTGTAATCGATCACATATGGTTAAGATAGTGTAACTTCCCAGTTTGTTTTATTTGGATGAAGTGTGAGAGGTCAGTGACAGTTGACACTTCACAATAAGCATCAACAAAGTAACACTTAACAATAGCAATAATCGTCTAATTTGTGTTGGAAAATTAATCTCAACCACCCTGCTAAATAAATTGACATCATCCATACTTAAAGTTAGGTTGCGGATTTTGTTTGCAGCCTAAGGACATGGATTAAATGATGTTACGAGAAAAAGTACAAATTCCCCATTCCTCAATACATCAAGAAATTAAAAACAAATGGGCATTTAATGCAAGGTTGGTAAAAACTTACAGTCTACGCAACATAGAAAAACATTTTTGTAATTCAATAACTAATATATGTACTCCCCAACATAGAAAAAACATTTTTGTACAACTCATCCGGTGTCTTAATATTACATTTTTGTACAACCCATCTGGTGTCTTAATATTTTGTATTTTCGTGTAATAAAATATTAAGATGTATGTTTTTCATGTAAAAGTATTTTGCAATGTGGCAGATGAAAGTCTTATAGGTCAAGAGGAGAAAAGTGTGGAGCAATTTCTGGTGGGCACGTAAAAATAACTTAGTTATGTAAATGGTATAGTTTTAATTGGTAAAGGAGTTATAACCTCCATTTATCATGCCTCTGTCTTGAAATTATAATCTAAAGTATAATATGTTAGGATATCTCTCCAAAAATTTTCATCTCTGATTTTTATTTTTACCCCGCAACCACTCTATTTTACTATGTTCGGTTGTGATTTAAATTTCTAAGGCATAAATATTTCCACGTCAAAGTTGTAATATTTAATTTTTTTGTTATCATGTCATGTCAAAAATATCATTAAATCTAATATTGATATTAATATTAAAAATTTAATATCTTAATATTAATACAATATTAAATTTAATATAATATTAAATTTGTTATATTATAATAAATATTAATATTTCATGATATATATTAACTCTAGATATATATAAGAAGGAAGAAAAAAGACATAGTGATAGAGGTGGAGAGATAGAGGGAGTAAGAAGAAATGAGAGAAAGGGAGAGAGGGGAAGGATGCGAGAGGACTTGAGAGAGAGGAGGAGAGAAGGAGGGGAAGAGACATGAGTTGGAAGGAAAGAGAGGGAGGGAAGAAGAATCACATAGAGAGAGAAAAATGGAAAGAGAGAGTGAGGTAGTGACAAGGGAGAGATGGAGAGAGAGTATATATGTTTGGGGGTGAGATAGATAGATAAAGAAGGAGAGATAGAGAGAAGAGGGGGAGAGAAGGAGAGATAAAGAGAAGAGGGGGAGGGTAGAGAGAGAGAGAGAGAGAGAGAACGAGATGAGGGGGAGAGATAGAGGGAAGCGAGAGAGAAAGGGATAAAGAGAAGGAGAGAGGAAGGGAGAGAAAGAGGGAGGTAAGAAGAAAGACATAGAGAGAGAAAGGTGGAGAGAGAGAGAGAGAGTGAGTGATAAGGGAGAAAGGTGGTGAGAGTGAGTTCCTTTTCATTTTTATGTTTCAGAGGCTTACTCTTGTCTATATTATCTTGATCGTTCCTTTTGTGGATTCCTCTTTATCTCCATTATTTGAGTTTTGTCCTAATATATTCCGGTTTGGATATTTAATTAGACATTTTATAAGTTTTCCATGATCGGCACTAGCTTTATATAATTTTTCATTATCTTATCTAATACTTTTTAGTTCTGTTAATTTCATACCTCTCACAATCTATAATAACTCTTAATTTCATACCCAAATTTCATCTCCATTAAGAGGACTTGAAGTTTCATCTCCATTAAGAGGACTTGAAGATCGTTTTGTCATGAACGTTCTTTACTTTTCTCCTTATTTCGTAAGACAAAACATTTACTCTATGTAATTCTCGCTATGATCTTACTCATAGGCCTCAATTTTGTAACCTACAATTGTGATACCACATGTAATGTACTTCCAAATTTACATACTATTTTTTTTGTCTCCAAATTTACATACTAATTTTTTTTTGTCACTTCTACCTAAGAAACATTGGCATGTTATTATTGATAAATTGTAGTAGATTTCATTCCTTAATAAAGGCATTTTTATAAGATCCTTATCTATTGTTGTTACTTTACTAATACTTGGTTGTAAGATCTTGAGACTCATTGATTAAGCAAATCTTCCCAAGATAACATAGAGTAAATATCTCCATATATATTTGAGAAAACGAATGAAACTTGAACCCTTTAACTTGGGTTCAACAATTACCTAAACCATCTTTGTATATCCATAACATCTCCACCATATTGATGCATATTTTACCTTGGGAACAAAATATAATTGGGTATTATGAAAGAACCATATCATCTTCACTCCGTGGCTACAAAAACTCGAGCCATAATTTCCACTAAAAATTCTTATGCCTCATGTCAACTGTTGATCCCTCATATCATATGTTATATTAATTTTTTGTAATACCCATGTTGTAATTACATTTAGAAAGACTAAATTGGAACAGTTGAGTAACATGTGTAAATAATTATGTACAATTATAAATAAAATGTTTATTTATTTATTTGGAGATATTATGGGAACCAACACGTTAGTAGTTAGGTTGTTCTATTGTAAAGTACTTGTTTAAGTGGTTGGATTCCGAGGTAGTGGACAAGTAAAGGTGAAGGTAGTGGATAAGTAATGGTGAAAATTGTCACAGGTATAACCTCCCATGATTCCCCAAGATTCTAGGAGGAATAATTACCACCAATGGATAACGTAACTAGACAAAAGTGTTATGCTAGGTGGAAAAAGAGAAAACAACATAGGTGGAGAGAAATGCAATGATGGAGGAAAATAATAAAATATTTTCCATAAAAATCCTAGCTACAGAAAAAAGAGAGGGAGGACATTGAGAAAAAAAAGGATATTGTTATAGTCTGCATGGGGAAGGAGGAAAAATACCATTGAATGGTGATAAGTTATTTATAGCAAAGAAATATAAGGCTTGGGGGGAATTGTTGTGTTTGCAATTTTTTGGTTGGGAGGAACATGCTCGTTCCTATTATATTTCTAAGCGTTCAGATACTTAAAAATATTATTGTAGTCATTATGTTATCTAGAATGTTTCAAGCATGGGGTAACTAGTGATCATTAGCATGTGATTGTTTTTCACCAAGAATGAAGAATGAAAAGAGTATTTAGTGAATAGAGAAAGGAAAATGAATATCTAAGCATGCATTAGTAAATATATATTATTTATCATTAATGCATGTAATTATTGATACTAAGTAAAGCATAGATACATGTGTGTTTCAAATTAAACAAAGTAAACATAGATAAATTTGGATAGAGAAAAGACATGTATGAAAATTTTCCATGTAATAGGTTGAAAACTACTAAATGAATACTCTAAATCAGAAAAATTTAAATATAATAGTATTTGGGATAAGTAATGTTATTTTTTTAGTATTGGGAATAGTAAAAAAAACATGGAACTCTATAAATGATTTTGTTACAAGCTACCATATATAGTCAAACATAAATATTTAAGTAGGTTTAGAATGCTTGTATGCTAGTATAGAGGGACAAACTCTATATTAAATTCCTGTTGCATTTAGTAAGA
>CM076580.1:89133422-89208403 GCA_034641835.2 Pinus albicaulis
TCAAGAAGACTCTCAAGAATATGTGATTTTGGGTCGGCGCTAGTAGGTAGTTATGGCCTCGCGCCCATGGAGAAATTAACACTGGGCCTTCCGCCCATTGGAGCTCTATCTAAGTGGGGCACCTGTGCCGAGCTATTTTTGGAAATTTTTTTAAATAGAAGTGAAGTTTCCATGCCTAGCAACTTCATCAGCGAAGTCATCATGGTTTGTTCGAATGAAAAACGTGGAAGTCCTCCCTTTGGCTTCTTGTTTCCTACAATTGTGAATTTCCCCAAAGGGATAAGACCTCTCTTCCACCTTATGAGGGATCTGAAACCACTCCCTCCTCTCCTATAAACACTTCCTTCTCACATTGTTTCAGCTAGCTGAACATTCATTACTAAAGCTGGTGTGTATAATAAGGCAGAGAGGAATCCATTGTTGAGAGAGAGTTTAGGCCCATTTCCTCATCGAGTCTGATCCCAAACGAATGCTTGAGACGTGCCCGACTGAACCGGTCAAAGAAGGCTACAACGTCAAGGCATTAAGGTTGTAAAATTATTTTCTCTATAATTAATACATGACTTGTTTTTGGTTCCAATTTCGTGTTCAATCATATGCAAAATGTTTGATTCTCCTTGACCAATAGAATAGCTGTAAATGAAAGTATGTTTTCATATGTTGTCATTGTTCACTTGATCTTTATGTAGG
The DNA here is from genome assembly GCA_034641835.2 of Pinus albicaulis. Taxonomy (NCBI): domain Eukaryota; kingdom Viridiplantae; phylum Streptophyta; class Pinopsida; order Pinales; family Pinaceae; genus Pinus; species Pinus albicaulis. The sequence goes on from CM076580.1 coordinate 89,134,113, forward strand.
TACACAGACATTATCATTGAAGGATCACGATGTTTGAAGAAAAATATCAGCGGATCGCTGTTGCAAGCCATGACAGGAATGTTGGATCAAGGTAGGTTATCTATCCCAACTTGTTTTTAATTTATAAGCTAGGAGTCCAAAATTCCAACATGTTCCCTTGTTGCTAGACCCACCCTAACACTAGAGGGATTGCCTCTATCCGCATAGGGGATTTGCTTGCTCAACAATTTGGCGACCATACTAGAGATCAGTGTGTTTGTCGTCTCTCGTTGTTCGTCTAGTGTTTTTCTTGTATGTCTGATTTTGGTCGTATTACCACTTTTCTGATTTGTTTTTCTTGTTTGACTGTTTCCAACCATCATACTTACTCTCAGAGTGTTAAGTCTGGCCTTTTCTCAGTGGGTTTTTATCCTTTCCATGGTTTCTAGCTCGGCGCTGTTGTTCCCTTAACAGTCACTCCGATTGGCGCTTGTTGCATGTTTTACAGGTACACTTTCCCCTATTCAGCGCAGATTACAGCTGAACTGATGCGTCAAATCCTGTAGGTTAGGATTTTGGTATCTTCACTGAGTTTTGTCAGTGTGTCTTGCCTCTGGATTGGTTTTTCCCTCTTGAATTATTCCATTTGAATTTCTTTGACTCCCCTGTCTCGTTCTTCTCAGTTGTTTGTTCCTCATCTGATCAGTGCGGTTTTGGTATCCTAGGGTTTCTAGATGTCTTCTGCTGTTTTTTCGGCCACCTCCTCACTGAGCCTTCTGAGTTGAGTCTAAGTCAGTCTAGTCTTTTATCTTTTCAGCTTGTTGACTGATTTTCTGATATTTTCTTTCGATTCTACGTGTTGTTGGGTTGTTGAACTATCATCTTGGTGTCCGTTTGACCTTCCATCTGTCACCCTGAACATAGATTACATTGCTCACTGAGTTGATCTGAAAAGTCCTATTTTGCTTGAAGGAATGCGTCTCTGTTTTGAGTGTGTTTTATATTCATGTTGAATTGGTCTCTTTGTTTTTGATCATTTCATTCATGTTGCTCAAAAATAGTATTCGTTTTGTATTTTAGTGTAACAGTGCATGATTGCTTCACATTCATCTAAAGGAAAAAAATTTGCATTCTTTCTCTCTATTTGAAAATGAAAAGCATTCTTTTGCATTAGTAGCTTTCTCATTGAAAAGTGAACAACAAGAGAAGTCCCTTTCATTTTCTACTGTGGTTGTGTTAGATGCATTAGGTAAAGTTCTTCTTGCATTCGATTGATTGCTTCTTCATTGTGAATTACTATCCCTCTCTTAGCTAGCTATTGATCGAATCGGAATGATGTTCTTTCGCATGTAGTTGTGCATTAGGGATTCAATATTACATTACTTAAGGCCTTGAAACTGCAACATTAATTCAAGATAAAATTTAAAATGAACTCAATCAACCTAAGCATTGAAACTTAACGCTCAAATTTAGAGGTCTAGGCTAGTGACGTGTTCTAGCGTCGTTAAACCTAGTAGCTGTCATTCGCCATCTGGCATTAGACAACACTAGCACAGACTTGTGCTCCCCATACCATCAAGTATAAAAAGGGAGACCGTCATAGGTTGCAATCCTTTATCCATAGGAAACTTAGTCTGCCGTCCTGTAACCGTGATACACCGAACACAACATTCGGGGAGACTGCCTACACGTACGTTAAGTCCCTTGTCATTTCTCTTTCATTTGATCACCAAGGTGTATATTGCAATTCACAACAGCTTGGTACACCCTCTTGCTTATATTTCCTAAGTAGTCACTTTGATCTTTCTGTGACTCCCTAAAAATTGAAAAGATCATCGAGCACTTTTCCTTTCAAGCTCATCCAACCTAAAAGTGACTAGAGTCACCTTTTTCCCTTTTCTTGACTCTTAAAATATGAAAAGGCAGAGTTTTTTTTTAGTGTCATAAAATTGATTACCTACGATCACAAGCCTATTAAAGTTATTTTCTTGGCTTTTTCTTAAGTAATTAGTTAGTGTTTGGTCTGGAAGCCTCGAATTGGTCATCTCTTTTCTCTGTTGTTTTTTGAGACAAAGTCACGGTGGCGGAAACACCAGTTTCATCATCCCCTTCATTACCTCGTAGTGGAGATCCTTCTCCTTAAGCTTCTTCGGAAGCATCTCAACCTACTTGGCCTTTAGGTTACTGGCATTCTATTATTCCGAGTGTTCTACCTCTTGCTACTCGATCTCCTCCCGAGGAACCATTTGATATCAATTGGCAACCTCTGGACGTTTGGGTTGGTTTCAGGGAATAAGAAGATCCTCCTTTCCCCTCGGAACCGCTTGCCTCAAAACCACTTGAATCGCCATTAACACATGCTTTGTTTGCCACTACTTGTCGCCTTTTCGCCAACAACATGTCTTCATATGACATGGATTCTACGAGTCCCATCAGTAGTGAAGAGACTTATGTTTCTATAAGAGACTATCAATTCCCTTCGGAGAATTTTCGTTATGTCTCGGGTCAAACTTCCTCACAACCTTTATCTCTCCCGGTTGGTTATCGTTTGTTGATTCAAATCATTTCTGGTGCTACATCCTTGTATCAGAATCCGATATGGTCGAGTACATCGACTCCCTCAGAAGGGTCGTTTGTATCAGGTGCATCCCCCTCAATTCCCATTATGTCGACGATCGTTACATCTGTCCCAACCAAGCCCATTGTCTGTGTGGCTTCATCCACACTATATATTAATGTGATTCTGTCAGTACCTCCATCTTCTGCTATTCGTGGGATGACTCCTATCACTTCCACGATACTTGTTGGGCCCGTCGTGGGTGGATCACTGTTAGAAAGTTATATATTACAAAGCAATGCGACACATAAAATATGCGGAAAATACAAGCACACAAAACACATAAAACTAGAGAGACACAGATATACGTGGTTCACCTAGTTTGGGCTACGTCCACCCCGAACAGCCAGTCCTTCCTTTCTATTATCCAGCAAAATGAAGAGACACAACCTACAGTAGATCTGCTGTAATATCCTCTATTCTCTCTCACAGTCTCCCTATCTGTTTCTTGCTTTGAGAATACACATAAAATAAACAGCTGCAATAAAATACCCTCATACGAGCGAGGGGTTGCCTTCTAGGGAAAAAAACCCTAAACTAAACATAACTTCTACCGTCAGATCATCCACCTAATGAACGACCTAGATTGACTAGAAATTACTATACTTTTACAAGAAAATTTTACATCTGTTTTTAGCTTCGGGGGCAATGCCCCCGAAACCCCCTGTCAGGGGGGGGGGGGGCTCCATAAAGCGCAACCGCCCCCCTTGGACCCTCCAGGTAGCGTAAAATTACGGGTGGCATTGCCGCCCCATTAAGGTACAGGGGTCCAATGCTGTGATACAAAATAAACAAGATAATTAGGCTCCACAGCCAACAATCACAACCTCACGTATCGGGAGTCCATCAACCTACTGGTAGTGCACCTGTCTCCTCTAATCTGATTCCTAAAGGTTTGATGTACGATTAATACATGTTGGCCATTCAACAATAGAATTATATCCCTCAGGGTTCTCTGCAGGTGCAAGCTCCCATCAATCCTTTGCATTGTTACGATGAGCATGGAAATCATATCTATCAATATGGGCCTCACCCACTAGGTCCATTATATGTTCAGACGCCTCAAATTTAGGTTTACCCCAATCAGTTTACATACCTACAGGGACAAACCTATGGGCCACAAGGACAACCCTTTCAGGGATAACCTTCGGTCCAACAGGGACAACCTGATGGTCCTGCTGGTCAACCTTATGTTCAACAGGGAGCATCTTATGTTCCCTAGGGGAAAACCTATCCATCTCATGGACAACCTTTTGTGTAACAGAACCAACGTTACGTTCAACAAGGCCCAACTTTTGTAAAACAAGGTCAACCCTCTATTTCTCAGCCAGGCCAACATGTTTTCCAAGGGCAACCTGGCTCATCTCAGCTGGGCCAGCCTGGTCTTCAGGGGCAACCTAGTTCATCCCAACCATAAGGCCAACCTATTCCAAAGGGGTAGCCCAGTGGCTCTCAACATCTAGGAAAACCTGCACCCTAGGGACAACATGTCCAACCCAACATCCAGGCCAACCTGCACCCTAGGTACAACCTATTTAGCCGCAGCATCTGGGTCAACCTGCACCCCATGGGAAACCCATGCAGCCTAAGGGCCCACCTTTTATTCCTCAAGGTAAATCTCATATGGTACAAGGTCCGCCCCAAGGAACTGCTTACATTCCACAACAAAATCAATATGTTGTTCAGACAAGACCTTAGTGGTTCGCTCAGAATCAATATCTTGGTCCTCAACTGGTGTATGGGCAGAATTATCAGACTTATAACCCCTATGGACAAAATCCTCTGGGATAGAACATATGGGGTTATAATTTCTCCCAACTTGGTGGGAATCCCAATACTGGTCTCTATCAAAGGCATGAAATGCCTTTCAATCCGCAATTTCCCTTTCTTGCTATGCTGGAATTGCCCGATGTGTCGAAGTTAATGAATGATCCCATCCCTCATAATCCATATTGGCCTCCAGTTCTGACTAAAATCCCTGGCGATTGTCCCAAATTTGAAGGCAAGTCCAAAGAAGACCCCCAAGCGCATGTTATGACATACCGTCTCTGGTGCTCCTCTAACTCTTGGGTTGATGATTCAATTCGACTGCACTCACTAGTGTCGCTGCCAAGTGGTACATTGAACTCTCCTGGGACATTTTTCAAGATTTCAACTCTCTTTCCATGACGTTTCTCACACACTTTCAGTTACCAATTCGATATGAAACTGGGACGCACCTCCTCACATCCTTGAAACAGGATTGGGCTACTCACATCTCCGATCATACTCATGAATGGAGGCGACGTCGTTGTTTGATCATGTTTGAGATTCCGATCAACTTCCAATTGATTGGTTCACTACCTATTTTATCAATCTGATTGCTAAGGACATCGGTATGGGGGCATGTGTTACTGAGGAACAAGCCATTGCTTGTGCCCAGTACCTCGATCTCGTTGTTGAGTCCCAAATTTGCATCTTTCCTATACACCTTTCTAGAATTTTTCCATTTACCTGGACCTCCTAAGTCATCAACATCATTGCATATTAATCATAAAAGGGCATTGTTAGTGGTTTTTAACTATGTTTTGTGTCTGCTGTTTGAATTAGAGTTTTGCTCATTGAGCTGCGGAATCTTGTCACTTTCCGCAGCCATTTTGTTAAAGTCTATATTGCAGGTGTCTTCAGGAAAATCAAGCCACATGGGCAAGTTGGGAAATGACATGGATATGGACCGAGTCCTATTGGCTCAGTCGAATTCACCAAAGAAGGTCGTGGTCAAAGGTAGTCAAGCGGTGGTCAACCTAAGAGTCCTACGGTGACAGAACTCCGTTTTTCACCACATGAAGACTTGCGTGGCCGTTCCTAAATCTCAGGGGACATATCAACACCTGTGGAATACTCCATAAGCCGAATCCAACAGCCACCCTCCATAGATTTAATCTTCACAGCAACCATAATGCTAAATTTCTGGACGTGGTTGTTCACGTGTCTTTTATCAGTGTAGATTGTAGGAAATTAGTTATGTCATCCTCTGTTATAAATAATGCGTTCTCATACGCATAGTAGCTAGCTGCTGTAATGTAATTTTGTTGAAAAGAAAGCCATTGTGCCGTGACATTATTTCCTTGTTATGACTGCATTTTGAATATATGAGAAGACTCTGTTCATAAGCATAATTCGTGGTTGATAGCTGTTGCCCGAGGATTGTGCAGAGGGCCCCTGCACACGTCGAGGTTTTGTTTATTGCTGTATAGTTTCATGCTTTATTTCCTTACGTACATTATGCCATAGTTATTCACGTGTATATATCACATCTTTTATGGAATTAAATTTTTATTTATGTCCATAATTTTTCATGCTTTATACTGCTGTTAACTGATCAGTGTCTTTGTTCCAGATTATAATAGGCAGCCTGGGCATTTGCACATAGTTTTACAATGACTAATGACATGGAATCAGTCTTGTCCTTCTGCTGATTTATTTTCTTAGCTTTTAATTCCAGCACTATTTCATTTATTTCAGTTTTGTACATTTGCTTTATTAGTTATATTAGATATTAAATTACTCATGTCATTATCAATTACCTCCGAAAGCCATAGTGAGACTAATGGTGAGGGATTGAAGTATGAGTGTGTAGTTTGATATTAGTTTATTTTTCTGCAAGTTAGATATTAAATTGCTCATGTCATTATCAGTTACCTCCGAAAGCCATAGCGAAACTAATGGTGAGGGATTGAAGTATGAGTGTGTAATTTGATATTAGTTTATTTTTCTGCAAATTAGATATCAGATTGCTCAAGTTGTTTATGATTACCTCCGAAAGCCATAACGAGACTAATGGTGAGGGGTCAGAATATGAGTTGATGTAATTTGATTTTAGCTTTACTTTGTTTGCAATTCTTGGATTTCTTTGAGCACAGTTTCTTTTGTATTTAGACAGCAGCAAGGGTAATGGGTTTCATGATCAATAGTTCACTGTTTGTTTGACTAGTATAGTGGCACATTTTCATTTTCTTTTAGGAATTAATTTTGTCATTGCATGTTTTAAACCCTTTTGAAGTTTGAAGTTTGGGAAATCATTATAAAGGACATCATTGCCTTGAACATTTATATCCATACTTGTCTTTTAGAATTTCCATCTCACATTAGGAAACCAACCAAGATAAAAACCCTCAAGATAAATAAAAAACCCAAAAACGACAAAAAGTAAGAGATAGGTTATCTTGCACATATAGTGCGCCACACTTCGTCAGCTTACGAATCCCGGATTGAAAAATTAATGTAGCAATTTAGGACACACTAAATTGACCAAACATTTTGGCGCCATTGCCAGGGAAGTGTAACTAGGTAGCCAATTTCTTAAAAAAAAAAAGAAAAAAAAAGAAGGGGAAAATTGATAACTTCTTGAAGTATGCTCTCCTCTTGCACCTAGTGTGATTTGGAGGATCAGAAAAGAGAGTTATTGGTTCAATAATTTCTTAAGTATGCTCTCTTCTTGCACCTAGTGTGACCTGGAAGATCAGAAAGAGAATTATTAGCCCAACTTAAAAATAAAAAAATGACATGCATAGAGCAAGAGATTCTAGGGGAAGGTTTATAGCTAGAGCCAAGAGTTTGATTTTCACAACTCCATCTTCTTCAAGGCATAGAAAAGATTCACCACCATCTACCCCTAGCCTTAAGATTCCTGGAATTCAAGGAGCAGCTGAATTAGAGGATTCTCCTACACCATCTACCAAATCTCATTTAGAAGAAGACCCTTTCTATACTTCTACAGGAGAGTATATTGTAATTAAAGAAGTAGAATCACTTGAAGAAGAAAAGGAATAAACTCCCTCTCATCCTCCCTTGATAGAAGAACCAGAGGACTCTGAGGACTCTGAAGAAACTATCATGATAGAGGAAGTAGTAGATGGATTCAGAGGTAGAGGTAGAGGAGGAGGAAATAATGGAGGCAACAATGGTGGAGGTGGAGGTAATAATGGAAGAAATAGGGAAGGAGATAACTCGTTTGGATTACCTATAGTTGATGAGGAAACTCATACAACGATGAAAAAAATCTCACCATCTTTCCTCCCCAACTTTTATGGATTGCGAAGTGAGGATCCTGAAAAATTTCTGTTTGAGTTTGAAGTCGTGTGCCGAATCTATGACTATATGGAAGACTCTCAAAAACTCAAACTGTTTCCTTCAACATTGAAGGGAGCCGCTTTGAAATGGTTCATGGGATTAGTCACCCAATCTATTAGGACTTGGAATGATATGAAACAGACATTTTTGGATAGATACCTGGACTATTGCATGCCCACCAATCACAAGGATGAGGTATTCAAAATGGTGCAAAAAGAAGATGAAAATTTGGAGGATTTACTTGAAAGATTTCAATACAACTTAAAAAGAGCAAAGATGAGAAACTTAGAGGATGAAAATTTGAAAGCCCTTCTATTAAAATCCATTAGAGATGAATGGATAGATATTTTAAACATGATGGGGAAAGGAGACATTTATCAACTTCCACTTCGTGACATAACAGAACTATGTGTCCATCTCTCAAGGGGAAAATCTAAAACGGGAAAAGGGCCTAGAGATCCTTCTCTTATCAGGGAAAAAAAATCTGCAACTGGATCAGTAAGTAGGGCAGAGATTGGCAATATGCTTGATTAATTCAAAACTGATATCTTAGGGAGCCTTAGTGAACAACTAGACACCCTTAAAATTCAAAACAAGCAGAAAGCAGAAACTGATGCTCTAGCCATCTTTTGTTCGAAATGTAGGAAGAAACATGCTTTAAGGGAATGTCCCTTGGATGAAAAAGTTGTAGAAACATGTATGATTTGCTCAGAGAATCATGAGACCAAGGATTGGCCTTCAATTCCTGGAGTCAAAGCTGTCTTTCAAGAAGATCCAAATTCTGTAGAATCTCTCTGTTTTGTTGCAAGAAGACCTTGGCAGGGGCAACAAACTCAAGGGTTTAAAAACCCTATGAATCTTCAACCCCCACCAAATTGGAATCCTTGGAAACAACCTTGGCCCCAACCTCAAAATTCATATCAGTCATGGGTACAAGGTATGCAAAATCCTTATGGGAGATTTGCTCAATTTTATCAATATCCTCCATCTTTTCAAAATCAACAAGCTCCACAACTTCCAAACCCAAATCTACAACTTTCATTGCCATTTCCACAACAAAAACCTTCTCAACAAAATCCGAATTCTCAACTCATGCTTCCATTCCAACAAAAGACAAATCAACTTCTAGCTCAGCCATTGCCAAATCCTAACAATAAAAATCCTCAGAATACTTACATGATAGAAAGACAACAATTTCCTACCTATATGATTGTTCCTCTTAATGATGTACAACTCAGGTCTGGTAGAGTTTTAGAAAAACCTTCTATAGATGTCCAAGAGCAAGATACCTCTAAGGAGGACTCTCAAAACTCAAACATTCAAAAAGAGAAAGAAAATTTAACCCCCACAACTCCTATAGTTGAGCAACTTGCATCTTCATCCACACCTCCTTTCCCTGAAAGATTACAAATGTATAAAGGGGTGGAAAAATAAATATTGTTGCCTAACTATGATTTTCTAGATGAATTAAAGAATGTTTGTATCAAGATTCCCTTGCTACAAGCCATTAGATAGATTCCTATTCTAGCAAAAACAATAAAGGAGTTGAGTCTCAAAAGACCAGGAAGGAAACTAAGAGATACAAGAAGAATCCACCTGGTAGGAAAAATTGCAGATATCATGATGGGGAAAATTACCATGCAGAAGTATGTAGATCCAGGTAGTCCAATTTTCAAGACACATATAAATGGGATAGAAATTCCAAACACATTGATTGACTTAGGGGTTGCTATCAACATTATGAGTAGACAGACTATGGAACAACTAAAACTTCCTAATCTTCTTTTTACACCTACTTTACTGCAACTTGCAGATCGATCAATTATCAAACCAGATGGTGTATTAGAAGATATTTCAGTCTCCTTAGATTCTTGGGAATATCCAATAGATTTTATGATTTTGACTCCCAAGAGTAATCTAGGAGGGCACCACTTATCTTAGGAAGACCTTGGCTAGCCACAGCTGATGCTTTCATTAGTTGTAGATCCGGGGATATGTACATTTCTAATGGTAATTTGACAAAGAAATTCAATTTGTATCCTCCAGCAAAAGCAATCACAGAAGTAGGAGACAATGAATGGGTCGATGATGAGGACACTATACAACCTATCTTTACCATTTCTGAAATCAGTGAGGATAGTCAAATTCTGAACACATTAGAAAATTTTGAGACATCTTTAGAATATGACCCCACACAATTTCAGTTGGAATCTGACATTGAATATTTATCATCAAGACAAATGTCTCTTTACTCTATGGAAGAGTTCGGTAGTTCTACCATTGAGATTTTTCCAGGAAAAACATCGAATATCAACAAAAATTTGGAAAAGTCACAACAGGAAGAACTAACCAAAATCTTGCAAAAACATTCTACTGCATTTGCATGGGAGTATACTGATATGAAAGGTATTGATCCTAAGAATTGCATCCATCATATCTATACTGAGGAAAATAGTAGACCAATCAGACAACCTCAAAGAAGGATGAATCCAAACCTTAGGGAGATAGTGAAAGAAGAGCTCCAAAAACTACTCAATGTAAACTTCATTTATCCAATTTCAGATAGCCGATGGGTTTCTCCTTTGCTTATAGTACCTAAAAAGAATGGTAAATGGAGGGTATGCATTGATTACAGGGAATTGAACAAAGCAACTTTGAAGGATCACTTTCCTTTGCCTTTTATTGATCAGGTATTAGATACATTAGCAGGTAAAAAGTACTTTTCATTTTTGGATGGTTTTAGTGGTTATAATCAAATTCAGGTAGCACCTGAAGATCAAGATAAGACCACATTTACTTGTCCATGGGGAAATTTTGCCTACCGAGTGCTTCCTTTTGGGTTATGTAATGCACCTGCAACATTCCAAAGAGCAATACTAGGAATTTTTTCTGATCTAATCCATGATTGTGTAGAGGTTTATATGGATGATTTTACAGTTTATGGTAATTCATTTGAAGAGGTATTAGAAAATTTGGAAAAAGTTCTCATAAGATGTAAAGAAACAAACCTTTCATTAAGCCATGAAAAATGCTTTATGATGTTTACTGAAGGGATTGTTTTAGGACATCATATTTCAGGAGATGGGATTAAGGTTGATAGATCCAAAGTTGAAGTCATCTCCAAGTTGCCTATTCCAAATTGTCAAAGAGATGTTAGAAGTTTTCTAGGATTTACTGGTTACTATAGAAGATTTATAGAAAACTTCACTAAAATAGCATCTCCACTCTTCAAATTGCTTACAAAAGACCGTGAATTCAAATGGGATCCTGATTGTCAATCAGCCTTTGAAACTTTGAAAACAAGAATATCTGAAGCACCTATCTTGAGAGGACCAAATTGGAAACTCCCTTTCCATATTTCTACAGATGCTTCAGATACAGCTCTAGGAGCTGTGTTGGGACAAAAGGATTTAGTCCCTTATGCCATTTACTATACCAGTAAAAATTTGACTCCCACTGAGTTGAACTATACTGTAACTGAAAAAGAGTTTTTAGCTGTTGTTCATGCAATCAATAAGTTTAGACATTATATAATAGGCTATGAAACTTTTATTCATACTGATCATTCTGCGATTAGATATCTAATGAAAAAACCTATTACTAATGGCAGAGTGACAAGATGGCTCCTACTTTTGCAGGAATTCAATATTACTGTGTTGGATAGACCAGGGAAACAAAATACAGTAGCTAATTTCTTGTCTAGGATTCAGAATACTAAAGAAGATTCTCCTGTAGAGGATAAGTTTCCTGATGAATACTTGTTTGTAGTAACTACTAAGACCCCTTGGTATGCAGATATTGCTAACTATTTGGTTACAGGGAAACTGCCTCCACATTTATTTCCAAGTGAAAGAAGAAAGATTATTTAGGAGAGTTCAAAATATTCATGGATTTCTAATGAATTGTTTAAAACAGGGTCAGATCTTGTGATCAGAAGATGTGTCAGGGAGGATGAAATTCCTGATATCCTCAAGGCATGTCATGATGAACCATGCGGCGGACACTTTGCTGACAAAAGGACAGCCTATAAAATCCTCTCTTTAGGATATTGTTGGCCTTCCCTCTTCAAAGATGCAAAAAAATATGTCAAAAGGTGTGACAGCTGCCAAAGAGTAGGGAAACCTACCCTTTCAAATGAAATGTCATTGCAACCACAGGTACTCATCGAACCCTTTGAAAAATGGGCTTTAGATTTCATTGGACCTATTAATCCACCATCTAAGCAAAAGAAGTATATATTGGTTTGTACTGATTATGTTATTAAATGGGTGGAAGCCAAAGCATTAGTGTCTGCTACTGAAAATTCAGTTGTTAATTTTCTTTATGAGGATATTTTTACTCGCTTTGGTGTTCCAAGAGAAATTGTGACAGATCAGGGAAGCCAATTCACATCCAACCTGGTGGAGAAGATGATGGAAGAATACAAAATCAAGCACAAAAGATCTACTCCTTACCATCCGCAAGCAAATGGTCAAGTGGAGTCTACAAACAAAGTTCTCGAAAGTAGCATCACCAAAACTGTTCATCTACACAGAAGAGATTGGGCAGAAAGGCTTCCTGAAGCCTTGTGGGCCTACAGAACTACATGGAGAAATACAACAGGACATTCTCCCTATGAACTTGTTTATGGGAAAGAAGTCCTGCTCCCCATTGAGTTCCAAGTCAAGACCTTCAAGATAGCAGTTCAGCTGGGGATGGACTTATCAGAAGCCCAAAAGCATAGAATGGAGCAGTTGAATGAGCTAGATGAGATCAGACAAGAGGCAATTCTAAGAACTGATCTAGTTCAATATCAAAGAGCTAAATGGCATGACAAATACATCAAAGAGAATAAGTTTCAAGAAGGAGATTGGGCATTGTTATTTGATTCCAAGTTTAAATATTTTAAAGGAAAATTTCAGACTCATTGGCTTGGGCCATATGAGATTGACAAGATCTTTAGCAATGGAGCGGTAAGAATCAAGACCATTGATGAATCTCAAACTCCTCTTATTGTGAATGGCCACAGATTAAAGATATATCATAAGCCACTCTCAAAAGAGGAATTTTTCAAAATGTTTCAAGATAATTCTGCAATAAGGCTGGTGAAGAAGAATCCTTCTTCTCCACCAGCCTAGCCTTCGTTATTTTCAGTTCAATATATATATATATATATATATATATATATATATATATGGTATAAGCCTGAAAACCAATCACTGATTGGCAGTCTTATACAAAAAATGTAGGGTGAAAATCAGGAACACCTGACACCCTATATTTTCCAAAAAAAAAGTCTCTCTCTCTCTCATTTCACAAGTTTTATGACAACCCACTCCATTTCATTCCACTTCATTCCACTTCATTCCACTCCACTTCATTTCATTTCACTCCATTTCATCTATTTCATTTCATTTCACCAATAAAAATTTTCTTTCATGACCATTTTCATTCAATCAGTTATCATCTATCCATCTCCATTCACCCAAAAAAAATTGCTGTGTCAGTTTCCGCAGCTGACACCAGTTTCCGCAGCCAGAAGCAGTTTCTGCAGCCATCACTCTATTTTTCAAAAATTTACAGTCAGATGTTAGTTCAACAATCATGAAATCAATTGCAGGTATGAGGACATATTATGAAGACATGAGGCATTCAAAAGCATCAATGAGGAGCAACTGATTGAAGACTAATGAAAAATGGCAAGAATTCCAAGGTATGAGTAGAAATTTATTTCAAATGGCATTTAAGCACATTTTTACATAGTTATAAACCATAGCTCCATTATATGCAATGATTGCGTTGATAACTCCATAACCGTTCCACGATCTCTATACGATTCCCCCACAATCCTTGCATTCATTTTTAAACGGCCTCATAATCAAGCCTCCGGTCTTCACTTGTGTTCGGCTATACTTGGATACTCCACCTGTAATTATGGAACATGGTTGATTTGACTACGGCTTCTCTCAGCCGCACAAAATTCGTAGCCGTTTCATAAACGTGCTTGCGTCTACTCTGCAACCACCCAATTTTAAATACTGCCGGATGCATTTTACTCCCCCTACTGTTCTATTGACCTCACGGCTACATTTCCACCGTGCTCACATAAGCCTTCACCCCATTTTTTTCTCTGTTCCGCTTCATTCCGTGTACCTATTCTCTGATATCCGCTTACAGTCACTGGTCTCCTTCATAAACCCTGTTCATTTCCGCTAATTCAGCCATCTTACCTCCGCTAAACCCTCCTCACGCAAACGAGTTTTAAAGAACAGAAGGAAGGATGGGTCAGTTGTTGAGGACAGAACCAGAGGGACCCAAATTTATGGAAGGATACCTGCAAGTCAAACACATATTGAAAAAGGCAAAATGGCTTCGGTTTATTCAAAAGTTTAAAGGCTACAATAAGGAGGTAACAAAAACTTTTGCGAGGTCTTTCAAAGGTATGGAGGTAGAAATTGGGGACCTCAAATTTACAGTGACTGAGGCATCCATAGCAGTTGCTACAAAACTCCCTCAAGAAGGTGAACACTGGTTCAAGAACAAGAGCATTGGCGAGGAAGCCTGGAGAGTGATCCTACGTAACCCAGGTATGGATGTCACCATTTTCAAAAAGGGAATTTTTGTCCATGCTTTAAAAGAAGAGTGGGCCAGTTTACTGTTGATTATTCAAAAGTTTATCACCTGTGAGGGACATTTTGGATCAATGTACATGTATCATACCCGATTGTTGATGAATTTTCTAGACAACCAGACCCTCAATATGCCATACTTTTTACTAAACAGTTTGAAAAAGATGTCTGTAACCGTCCAAAAGCATCTGGGGGATGTAGAACCACATTTGTATCACCATGGTCTCGTGAAAATATTGATAGAAAAACAATTAAAGGAGAAAAAGGACACCTGGGAACAGTTTTTAATTAGAAATTTCTTTGAAGAACCTCAAGAAACCCCTGAAGGCAATACAACAAAAAGAAGTAGAAATAAAACAGGTGATAAAACTCAAAGCACTCCTACTAACACAGTTGAAAGAACTAGTAGAGAAGAAAGACTGTCTAAAAGGAGGAAGGAAAAGACTGAGGGTAAAAAGCCAATAAAATCAAAGGAGAAAAGAAGCATTGAGGCTGTGCATCAAACCCCTTCCTCAGAAGAAGACCATCAAGTATTGTCTGAGAGACTAGTTCACCTTCAGGAACAGTCAGCTATGGCCAAAAAGAAAGGAAAAGAAAAACAGAAGGAAAAAGACAGTAGTCCACAGTATGTAAGAAGAAGTAGCAGGCTTAAAGGAAAGTGGAGGAAAGCACAAACAAAAGGACCCCATTTTATTTTTTTGGGAGAAGAAACACCTGAACAAACTCCAGCTGGCCATAGTCCACCTCATTCTCAGCCAAACGTTGAAACTAGTCCTCAAGATGTTGACGTGAGTCCTTTTCAGCCAGATTTTGAAGTCAATTATCCTCCATAGCATTTTGAGGACAACCCAAGGAAAATGACACCCGAGATAGATCCAAAGCATCAAGAGGTGTATGATTACATAGAATCCTTAGAAATAACAGCCACGGATCCCAGCACTTCATCCACTCAGCCTCACACAGCACAAGAAGCTCTAGTCCAATCGTTGAAACAAGAAGTCTTTGAGTTGGAAGTTTTAAATAGACATATTAAAAATGAAAATGAAGCATTAAAGGAGAAAAACAGATTGGACAAGATCATGCATGAAAAAACTATGCTACATCTGGGACTGTGGCACAAAAAGAACGGGAAATTGAAGAAGAAATGCAAGAAGATAAGTAGAGCACTGATTAATCTCAAATTCAGATGCTTGATGAAGAAGCCCAGGATGTTAGCAGCACGAAGAAAGAGGAGAAGAAGACTGGATGTACTGGCAGAGGTATCAGGGCATATGAATTTAAGGAGGATGATCAAAATTTTGGTTGCATGGGGACATGCAACACCTTCACAGTGGGGGTATGTTGAGTCCCAAACTTGCATCTTTCCTATACACCTTTCTAGACTTTTTCCATTTACCTGGACCTCCTAAGTCATCAACATCATTGCATATTAATCATAAAAGAGCATTTTTAGTGGTTTTTAACTATGTTTTGTGTCTGCTGTTTGAATTAGATTTTTGCTCATTGAGCTGCGGAATCTTGTCACTTTCCGCAGTTGCTTCAACTTTCCGCAGCCATTTTGTTAAAGTCTATATTGCAGATGTCTTCAGGCAAATCAAGCCACATGGGCAAGTTGGAAATGACATGGACATGGACCGAGTCCTACTGGCTCAGTCGAATTCACCAAAGAAGGCCGTGGTCAAAGGTAGTCAAGCGGTGGTCAACCTAAGAGTCCTACGGTGACAGAACTCCGTTTTTCACCACGTGAAGACTTGCGTGGCCGTTCCTAAATCTCAGGGGACATATCAACACTTGTGAACTGCTCCATAAGCCGAATCCAACGGCCACCCTCCATAGATTTAATCTTCACGGCAGCCATAATGCTAGATTTCTGGACGTGGTTGTTCACGTGTCTTTTATCAGCGTAGATTGTAGGAAATTAGTTATGTCATCCTCTGTTATAAATAATGCGTTCTCATACGCATAGTAGCTAGCTTCTGTAATGTAATTTTGCTGAAAAGAAAGCCCACTGTGCCGTGACATTATTTCCTTGTTATGACTGCATTTTGAATATATGAGAAGACTCTGTTCATAAGCATAATTCGTGGTTGATAGCTGTTGCCCGAGGATTGTGCAGAGGGCCCCTGCACACGCCGAGGTTTTGTTTATTGCTGTATAGTTTCATGCTTTATTTCCTTACGTTCATTATGCCATAGTTATTCACGTGTATATATCACATCTTTTATGGAATTAACGTTTTATTTCTGTCCATAATTTTTCATGCTTTATATTGTTGTTAACTGATCAGTGTCTTTGTTCCAGATTACAATAGGTAGCCCGGGAATTTGCACATAGTTTTACAATGACTAATGACATGGAATCAGTCTTGTCCTTCTGCTGATTTATTTTTCTTAGCTTTTAATTCCAGCACTGTTTTATTTATTTCAGTTTTGTACATTTGCTTTATTTAGATTAGATATTAAATTACTCATGTCATTATCAGTTACCTCCGAAAGCCATAGCGAGACTAAGGTGAGGGATTGAAGTATGAGTGTGTAGTTTGATATTAGTTTATTTTTCTGCAAGTTAGATATTAAATTACTCATGTCATTATCAATTACCTCCGAAAGCCATAGCGAGACTAATGGTGAGGGATTGAAGTATGAGTGTGTAATTTGATATTAGTTTATTTTTCTGCAAATTAGATATCAGATTGCTCAAGTTGTTTATGATTACCTTCGAAAGCCATAGCGAGACTAATGGTGAGGGGTCAGAATATGAGTTGATGTAATTTGATTTTAGCTTTACTTTGCTTGCAATTCTTGGATTTCTTTGAGCACAATTTCTTTTGTATTTAGACAGCAGCAAGGGTAATGGGTTTCATGATCAATAGTTCACCGTTTGTTTGACTAGTATAGTGGCACATTCATTTTCTTTTAGGAATTAATTTTGTCATTGCATGTTTTAAAACCCTTTGGAAGTTTGAAGTTTGGGAAATCATTATAAAGGACATCATTGCCTTGAACATTTATATCCATACTTGTCTTTTAGAATTTCCATCTCACATTAGGAAACCAACCAAGATAAAAACCTCCAAGATAAATAAAAAACCCAAAAACGACAAAAAGTAAGAGATAGGTTATCTTGCACATATAGTGCGCCACACTTCGTCAGCTTACGAATCCCGGATTGACAAATTAATGTAGAAATTTAGGACACACTAAATTGACCAAACACTCATGTACTCTCAATTTGAACCATTGTATGAACTCTTGCCTGATGCTCCGCGACATGGAACTAACAAAGCACCGATGACGCCATCTGTCGACAGTATCATTGGTTATATGTCTTAGACTTCTCGAAAGTCTTCTCCAAATCCTGCGAAGCAAAAATCTACTTCTTCCACTAACACTGCTTCTGAGCCACCTCCGAATCCTGGTAAGACCGTGGAAGTGAATGTTGTCCAGTACAATCCGACGGATAAAGCTTCCAAACGTAAGAAAAAGGGTAAAGGTAAGGCCAAAGATGATACCCCGAAATAGGATTCTCCAAAACCTAGTGCTGATGAAACGCAAACCGAAGTACCCTTGTCTAATTTGTGATGAAAAGCATTATACCAAGGACTGTCCACGACAGGCCAAGGTGAGTCGATTGCTAAAAGGCACTCAAGGCACTCCGGTTGTTCTTAAATAACCATTCCCATCACAAAAAACTAGATGCTAGAGAAACCTCAGTCCTCCGCCCCATTTGGCTCACAGGTCTTCATGATGAACGGTCCTGCACCCATCTCTATTGCTACCCGATTGAAAGATTATACTGAACCGCATCAGGTAGCAGGGAAATAAACCTCAGTATTCTGCCCCATTTGGCTCACAGGTCTTCATGATGAACGGTCCTCCTTCCCTGCCTACTTCTGGCCCTCCTCCCCTGCTTGCTTCTGGCCCTCTTCACATTGAAAGGCCAAGTCCTGAGCCTGTTGTATGACCACCTTCTAAAGGCGTCCTACGAAAGTCTTCCTATAAACCAAATGCCCGTTCCGCTCAACATTACAGTATTGTTGAGAATTTTTCCCAGGCACCATCCGCTATGTCTGCATTGGAAGTACTTTAGAGAAGTCCGTCACAACGGAAGTCTTTTCTATCTGCTATCGGAGGGGTTGAACCCGCCGATTCTAGCCTTATCACTTTCGATTTGGAAAATTTCATCTCGCGTCTCCCTCACCAGCTTGTAATGATTATCCAAGTTTGGATTAATGGAAAGAACATCCATCGAGTGGTCGTGGACGAGGGTGCATATACTTGCATCATGTCTTTTTCTTGCTGGAAAGCCATTGGTTTTCCAACCCTCAATCAATCTCCAAACGCTTTAGAAGCTTTTGATAGAAGGGAATCTCACCCTCTTGGTGTTCTCGCCAATTTACCTATTACGTTAGAAGTGAAAACGGTTAACGCTGAGGTTGAATTCGTTGATGCCAAACTCAATTACAATCTTCTCCTTAGTCACAGTTAGACTCACGCCATGCTATGCATCGCGTCCACTCTCTTTCTTGTTCTTCGATTTCCCCATGAAGGAAAGATCATCACTGTTGATCAGTTGTCCTTTTTCACTTCCACATATTTCAAGAACAATGTTTCATATGTAGATCTTATTCCTATGCCTTATGAGAGCATAGGACTGGGTCTTTTGAAAGATCCTACACTTATGGGTCTTTTTTCTCTTCCTCCACCCAAAACTTCTCAGGTCAACATGATCTCCATGTCTTCTGATCCATGGATCATCCCTTCGTCTGAAAAGGTTGATTTTTTTGGTGACGCGATGCCACTAAGCCCAATAGATTGATTATTGCGAAATTATTTCATCTTCGGCTCCTCCTCCCTCTGATCATACTCCTTTGAGTGTGTCTCTTAACACGTATTCTCAATCCCCTTGGCTCGATGATTCAGATTCTCCTGATCCCTTAAACGATATATTTCTCACTGATGAGGCCATCGTGGAAACCATGTCTCTTGAGTATCCTCCCTAGAATGATAGTCATCATCGTTCCTCCTTTATGGCTAGCCTTGGGTCATGTCTACTTGCCTCGAGAAATTCGCTTCCCAAGCTCCTTCCCATCTAATTTTGAAACCCATATTGACACATGAAGTTTTCACGGAGGGTAACCTAGGAAACATTACGCAAACGTTGCCTATCGACATCTCCATCAAACAAGGGGTTGTCGATAACATCCAAATTGGGGTGACCTGTTCTCCTGATGATATTAAGGTCTATACTAGTTTCTTCTGAGAGTTTCGAGACGTTTTCGCTTGGTCCTATGAGGAAATGCCTGGCATTGATCCGAGTATAGTTGTGCACGAGATCCATACTTATCCTAACACGAAGCCTGCTCGCCAACGTCTTCGTCCCGTGCACCCTAGAAAGGCAGTCGCCATCAATGGAGAAGTTGAAAAACTTCTTAAAGCTGGATTCATTTATCTGATTCCTTTGAAAGAATGGGTTTCTAACGTTGTTCCCGTGGATAAAAAGTAGGGTAATATTTGTGTCTGTGTGCATTACTGTGACATCAACCGCGCTTGTCCTAAGGATAACTATCCCACTGCTTTTATCAACCAGATCATTGATGAGTGTGCTGGGAGTGAGATATTTTCCCTTATGGACTGGTTTTCTGGTTACAAACAGATCAACATTCTTCCGAATGATCAACACAAGAATGCATTTATCTATCCTTGGGGTACCTTTGCCTACAAGAAGCTCCCTTTTGGTCTTAAGAATGATGGGGCTACATTTCAACGAGAAATGTCGTACACTTTCCATGATATTAAGCACATTGTTCAACCTTACCTGGATGACCTTCTGGCTCATTCTGCTAAGCGTAAGGACCACCCAGATCACCTCCATCAAATATTTCTTCATTGTAGATGCTATAACATTCGGCTCAATCTGCATAAGTGTGTATTTTTCATTGATTCCGGTAGACTCCTTGGGTTTATCGTTTCTAAAGACGGAATTCGTCTTGATCCTCTTAAGGTCGAAGCTATTGTCAATCTCCCCTCTCCTTCCTCTTTACATCAGTTGTAGAGTTTGCAAGGGAAAGCTAATTTCCTGCACTGTTTTATACCGAATTATGCTGAAGTAGCCAAAGGCTTCACGCGATTGCTCAAGCAAGGTGTCCCGTTCCTCTGGGATGAGATCGCCCAAAAATATTTCGATGCACTGAAGATATTTCTTATCAATGCTCCTCCCTTGCATCCTCCCAATTATCATCGCGACTATTCCCTCTATTTGGCTGCCACATTTAGCACTATTGCCATAGTTTTGGTACAAGACGATGACGATGGTGACGAGCATGTCATTTATTATTTGAGTCGCAATATTCTCGATACCGAAACATGTTACACACATGTCGAGAAATTGGCGTTGGCTGATGTTCAAGCCATCCAACGTTTTCGCCATTATATTCTACTTCGCACAGTAACCGTGATTTCTGATTGCAACCCCATGACCTAAATATTGACTCAACAATTGTTGGGGGGAAAATACTCAAAGTGGATTGCTATCCTCCAAGAGTTCGATTTGGAGTTCACTACCACCAAATTGAATAAATCATTTGTTTTTTCCGATTTTATTTTCTCTTTACCGTCTGCCTCTGCTCCCTCTGGTTCTGAGGAACACATTCTGGATGACACCCTTTTTCTCATTAGCACCCTCGATCCATGGTACGGTGATATCATCGTCTATCTCCAGACTTCCACCTTCTGATCTGAGTTAACAAAGGATTCTCGTCGACGCATCCACCATCATTTGCAACCTTATCGCATAGTCGGAGATACTCTATACCGGATTGAAGCTGATTTTTTTCTCTGCCGGTGTTTAACCCTCGAGGAAGCTAAAAAATTCCTCAATGACTGCCATTCTTGCGCATGTGGCGGTCACATGTTTGGATATGCTACTACATAAAAAATTCTTCGTGCTGGAGATTTCTGGCCTACCGTTTTTAAAGACTGCACTATTGCTATCCGTAAGTGTCATCATTGCCAGATTTACCAGCGCAAGATGCGCACACCACCCGCACACCTCCATCTTGTCATTACAGTTGATCCCCGTTGCGAAGTGGGGCAGCAATTTTATGACGTGTAACCCTCACTCGGCTGGGGGGCATGCTTATATTATCGTAGCTGTGGAATACTTCACTAAATGGGCCGAAGCAATGCCTACACTTACAACTGACGATAAGACGACTGCAAAATTTCTGTTCAATCATGTCATTACCAGGTTTGGTGTCCCTCAAGCCATTGTCACCGATAATGGTTCTCATTTTTGCCATTACATGATGGTTGAGTTGACTTCTAAGCTGGGTCTGTGTTAGGACAACTCAACGTCGTACTAACCTCAGGCCAATGGCCAGGTTGAAGCCGTGAACAAGGTTCTAGTCACTATGCTTCAGCGTGTGATTGGGATGCACAAGTCCAATTGGCACCTCATGTTGTTTTCATCTCTTTGGGCTTACCGAACCTCGGTGAAGGATGCAACCAGATTCAATCCATTCCAGCTTGTTTATGGTCTGGAAGCTACCCTTCCGATTGAATGCGAAATCCCTTCTCTCAAGATAGCCATTAAATTATTGCCTAATACCTCGCTAGAGGAAGAGCGTCTTCTTTATTTGGAGAGGATTGATGAAACTTGTCGCTTTGCTGCCCTAGTCATAGAAGCGCATAAAAATCAGATCAAAGCTCCTTTTGATCAGACAGTTTCCCCTCGTACCTTTGTAGAAGGAGACCTATTCCTCTTGTATGACCAAGCTCATGATAAGTTGAGGGCAGGAAAATTCAAAACCATGTGGCATGGGCCCTATATCGTCAAGCGCGTTTTGTAGAACGAGGCTTATGAGCTAATTGACTATGAACGCTATCCTTTGAATCAACCTAGAAATGGGTTGTACCTTAAAAAATACTATGCATGAGTTTCTTGTGCATGTCCTTTTGTACATTAATGTGTTTTTAATTTTTGTACATTTTTTAGCTTGGTGTGCTTTGCAAGCAATTTTTTCCTGCTTATTATGTCGTTGCTTACTGTGCAGATGTTTGTCACTCCTTATGTTGGTTTCGTGGATGGTGCCTCCCGAGTACCCGAAATTTGTCTTCCACAGCCTGGGTGATTTATAATCCTAATGGTGAGTTGATATACCTTCAAGGTATTTGTCTATGATGAACAAAAAATAATGTCACTGAATATAATGCCGTCATTGAACTCTTAACTGAAGCCACTACTCTCGGCATTCGTGTATTAATTATGAACCTAGACTCTTAGCTTGTTTTCCTTCAGCTTAATGGGCATTACTATATTAGAAATCCTCAAATTTTAAAGTTATATTTGCGTGTTTATTTATTAGAAAGGAATTTTGATTATATCACATATCAACATATTCCTAGAAGAATGAATGCGTTAACTGATGCGGTAGCCAATATTGTATTAGATAGACATTTGCGTCACTTGTAAAAGCATCATCATCACATAATAAGATTTAGACATATATATATATATATATATTCATGTCTAAATCTTATTATGTGATGATGATGCTTTTACAAGTGACGCAAATGTCTATCTAATACAATATTGGCTACCGCATGCGTGCGCGTGCGTTCTTCCCCGAATGTATGTTCGATATATATATATATATATATATATATATATATATATATCGAGTGTTTGCATCCACGTGCATCATAAGTTCTAAAAATATGTGTGTTTTTGTTACATCTGGAGACATCATGTCTCTAAAAAAATATGTAGAAATAAATACTAGGCGTCTAATCAGTATGATGCTCATGGTAGTGTGCCATTGCACGCACAAGCCGCCTCAATAAATGGTGGACGTGGTTAGACACCCCCGCAGTGTGCCTCTAGTGTGCACGAGGAACATCGTCAAATATCATGTAATCTGGGATTCTGCTGGTGAGTCCCTCCAAGTTGCGCATGATCTCTTCTTTCTCGCTTCCCTACAGGTCTCTATGGGCCAACCTCTGCAGATACATGGATAAATATCAAAACACATATAATAAAAAATATCATAATACTCATCAAAATAAAAAAATGAGTCTTACCCAATGCTTCATCCCAATCCTCTCCTTCCGGGAGTGGAAGGTCCAGATCACCCATAAAATTGGTGCTAGTATAGGGCCAGTCTTCCACAACGATGAGTTGTTGGCAGAGCCAGTCAAAGAATTTTGGCCTCCATGACATATGTTTACTGGCTCCCGATTGAGGCATCAATGCTGCCTAACGGACCATCCGTGGCTCTTGTGCTAGTGGTGCAGGTACTATTACCTCCTGGAATTGAAATATTGGCAACTGTTCTAGGATGAACGATACCAAGATGGACCCATAACCAAATTGTTTCAGCTTGTCGTTCTTGCACTTTGTTAATTGGCGCTTTAGGTTGATTGTTACAGCTTCTACCTAGTTGAAAATGGTTGGAGTCATGCAATCCATGGTGAGTTGAAGCTGTGTTTTTGTAGCTTCCTGAGGGGCTTGATATCTAGCAGCTTGTGTTATAGTATGCAACACTACTTTTAGTGCCAAATCAGGTATTGTATGGATATCTATTTTTCTTCTCTTCGATCCTTTCTTTGCTCCTGGGAAAGCTTTGTCTATGAGCATGATAATGTTTTCCATCGTAGGACAGGTACATGTCAGGATCGGTGCTGCTCCTGTCCGTGATAATCAGTGATGAAATATATGTTAGAGAGTTAAATCTCCAATGATTGATCGTGAATCATGAATCTTTCCCGATCGGTGTCCCAAACACTGACTAGATACTGTAATAAATCTAGCTGAGCTCGAAGACATGGTGCCATGAAGAATTTCAGGAGTCCCATGGCTAGCTCATCTTCCTCCCCATGTTCTCTTTCCTTCCATTCGATGGCCATTTTTTCTTTCAATCACCTGCAAAACCATCATTGGGGCTTTGATTAGTCAAATCATTAACTTTTGAATTGTTTAAAACGGGCTATTTATCATAATTTTTGAGAAATTATGGTTGCGGTGATTGGTGCGACTGTTTTAGAAACAACAGTGCCAATTGGCGCTTCCCCGGTAAAATTTTAGGCGGGTTGGTGCGACTCCGTGCCCGGAACCCGTGCCGACCGCTGCGCCCAACTATGAACAAAATCTCCCCAAAAACATAAAAATTTGAAAATGCAGGTAATGAAATATAGCTTAAAATGCAGGCAAGGATAAGAGCTCTTACCTGATGAAAACATATTCGCGATTGGTCTCCTGGTTTGTCCACTTCCAGCTCCACAAAATCGCAGTTAAAAATGGTAAAATTCTCACAAGAAGTGAAAAGGTGAAAAGTAATTTATTTTTACTATTTCTGTCATTTTATAACGTTTTCGAAACCCTAATTAGGTTTTTGAGCTCAATTTTCAATTATTTTAATATTTTATCTCGAAAAATGGGTTTTACGTGCATTCTTGTGTAGCAACAGGTTCTAAACATGATGTTGATGAAGTGACGAGTTGGATTTTATTACTTTTTCGGACTTGGTAAAAACACGAAAAAGTCACCTCCTTGAGTCATCTTTCAAATTTTTCCTGACTCTTTAAAATTGAAAATATTTCCAAGACTCTTGTCGTTTTGAACTCATTAAAGTTGCGAAACGTCATCTTCCCAGTATACGTTTACCCCTTTTTCGGGCTGGGATAGATTATTTACGAAAAAGGAATACCTTAGCCTATCGCAACTAAGAGGCTATCCTAGATATTGTTTTCTACCTTTTCAGATCTGTGAGACTACCTATGAAAAGCAACCTGCTGGAGTTTTCTTTTCTGCTTCTTTTCAAACTTTTTAAATATGAAAATATGTCGAGTTCTTCCTTTTTAAGACTCGTTAAAACCTAAATGAAATCGGAAATCATCACCATGACGTAATCGAGTTCCTCCTTCGTAGGGCTCGTAAAATGTACTAGGATGGATTTGTCCGAAGGAAAAAATTATATGACAAGCATATACTATCCCCTTCAAGCTCGTTTCTGAAAATAATTGGGGTACTCGCCAGAAATGGTGGGGGAAAATGGAACCAGTTCTCAGTCGTTTCGGCAGTATGTCGCTCTTGAACATGACACTTGTCTGCAATTCGTGTTGGGTTGGGGACATCACATTTCGTCATTATTTGCCTCCATGGTTTTGGGTATCTATTTTGGCCTCTCATCTACTCTTTTCCACGTCATAATGACCTCATATCCCTTGATGTCAAATACTGCCAAATTCCAGAGTCGTGTCGCCCATATGTTCAAGAGAAATTTCCTTCTGCAGTTTTCAACCTCTGGTCTTATGTTTAGTCCTGATTTACCATCATCTTATTCCTCTGTCTCGGGTCGATGATGCAGGAAACATTATGGCCCTCCTTCAACCAGTCACTTCCTGTCGACTTCAGCTGATTATCCAGGAAGTTGATCTAGAGATTCCCTTCCGATACCTTGGAGCTTGCATGCCTCAATGACAATTTATTCGCATTCGATGATAGGTCCTCATCATTGGCCTTTTATCGAGTGATTTCATGGGTGTTCGACTCCAGCTCACTGTTCACATTCTGCGGATTGTACTAGTTGTACCTTGAGATCCATTGTCATTATTGGTGGTTTTTCTCATGCTTGTTAACAACTTTCATCATTGGTTGGTAATCAGGTGACTTTCTTGCATGTTTGACTTCATCTCACTCATTCACATGCTTGAATCTGTACTTGTTCGGGTCAAGATGGAGCACAAGACCTTGGGTTTTTTCCAATGAAATCTAGGCTACGAGACGATTTGGTTTATCATGACTATATGAATGAATCTTCTGATTGGATGGCTGCGACCATACCTAAGTATATTTGATGATCCTTCTTAATGGATGGCTACATCCATACCTCAGATCTTATTATTGTATGTACTCTATTACGGATGGTTGTGCCCATACTACATATTCATGTATCAGAGATATCATTTGTATTTGTCCTTGAAGGTCTCAGACCTCATGCTTTAGGGGTCATCTGTTACACAGTATTTTGTCACTGTCCCTGCAATCCCCATCCTGAACATTGGAGGACCATTTCAATGACTTTTGTGTATTGTCATACCTTGCTATAAGTGTCATTACATCCCTTGGCATGTCAAGAAAATTTCCTCTATTGATCATTCCTCAGGAAGACTCTCAAGAACATGTGATTTTGGGTCGGCGCTGGTAGGAAGTTATGGCTTCCCGCCCATGGAGAAATTAACACTAAGCCTCGCGCCCATTGGCACTCTGTCTCAGTGGGGCACCCATGCCGAGCTGTTTTTGGAATTTTTTTTAAATAGAAGCGAAGTTTCCATGCCTAACAACTTCATGAGCGGAGTCGTCATGGTTTTTTAGACTGAATAACATCGAATTCCTCCCTTTGGATCCTTGTTTCCTACAATTGTGCAACTCCCAAAAGAGATAAGACCTCTCTTACACCTTATGAGGGATCCCAAACCACTCCCTCCTCTTATATAAGTACTTCCTTCTCACATTGTTTCAGCTAGCTGAACATTCATTACTATAGCTGGTGTGTAGAATAAGGCAAAGAGGAATCCATTGTTGAGAGAGAGTTTAGGCCCATTGCCTCATCGAGTTTGATCCCGAATGAATGCTTGAGACGCGCCTAACTGAACTTGTCAAAGGAGGCTGCAACATCAAGGCATTAATGTTGTAAACTTCTTTTCTCTATCGTTAATACATGAATGGTTTTTGGTTCCAATTTTGTGTTCAATCATATGAAAAATGTTTGATTCTCCTTGACCAATTGAATAGCTGTAAATGAAAGTATGTTTTTTATGTTGTCATCGTTCACTTGATCTTTGTGCAGGTACACTGACATTATCACTGAAGGATCACGACGTGTGAAGACAAATATTGGAGGATCGCTGTTGCAAGCCACGATAAGAACGTTGGACCGAGGTAGGTTATCTATCCCAATTTTTTTTTCATTTATAAGATAGGAGTCCAAAAGTCCAACATGTTCCCTTGTTGCTAGATCCACCTTAGAGCTAGAGGGATCACCTCTATCCACAGAGTGGATTTGAATGCTCAAAAAGGATAGATTCCTGCAAGGGAATAAAGGGTTCAAATCCTATTGTTTTAAGAATTCTATGAAGAATCATCAAAATGGAAATTTCAATAGGAAATTAATAATGAGCAGAAGACTCAGTTGCAAACAATATCCAAATAAATTGATTTAAGTGGTAAAACATCCAATGAGAAGGAAAGAGAACCCTTGAAGTTTTGGTGCTATGGGGAGCATCTTCTACTTCTAAATTATCCATATAATGTCAAGTCTAATCAAGCTTTACATAATGTACAAGAAGCTTCCAGGGTAAATGATGTGGTTAGGAGTACTAGAATCAATGCAACTTTGGAGGATCGACAAGATGGACATCAGTCCACTATGATCGAAATAGAAGGTAACATTATGAACCAAGTTATATCAATTTCAATATACCCAATAGCTATTTTAAGTCATGTTAGTCCAAACGTAGTGGACAAATGCAAGTTGAAAATGGAAAAACATAAAAACTCTTGGTTGGTACAACTAATAATTGGTACTAAAAGGAATATTATGAGTTTGGTTAGGGATTGTCCTATCAATTTAAATGGGCTAAAAACATAAATGAATTTGAATATCCTACCTCTAGGATCATATGATATGTTACTGGGTATGGGTTAGATATAAAACCATAAAGTCGTTATTATTTGCTTGGAAAATACTTTACTTGTACCAATGATGAGGGAGTAGTATAAATTATTAGAGGAATACCTATGCCAATCTCAATAAGATAGATATAAACATTAAAATTAAAAATATGTGAAAGGAAGGGGTGTAAACTCTTTACAATATAGGTGGAAGATTTAACACAGGAAAGAAAGCAAAGAATTCAAATGACTTTATAGTGCTGTGAGAATTCAAAAGTGTTTTTCCAAATGAAATTATTAGGTTGCCACCAAAAAGAGACACTGATTTTACCATTAGGTTGGTACCTCAGGCAACACTAGTGTCAAGGGAGCCTTATAGGATGAGTGTACCAGGGTTGATTTAGTTAAAGATGCAACTTCAATAATTTTTGGACAAGGGATATATCATACCAAGTGTCTCACCTTGAGCAGAACCGGTAATTTTTGTAAAGAAGAAGGATGGTACTCTTAGGTTATGTATTGATTATAGATAGCTGAACAAGTTGAAGATAAAAAATAGATACCCATTACCTAGAACTGATTATCTATTTGATCATGTAAGGAGAGAAACATTCTTCTCTAAGATAGACTTGAGATCTAGTTACTGTCAAATCAGAATTAAATATAAGGAAATTCATAAGACTGATGTTAGAACCATATATTTCCATTATGAGTTCATTGTACTTAATTTTGGACTCACAAATGCCCCAACCACATTTATGTTTCTAATGAACAATGTTTTCAGTCAGTATTTAGATAAATTTGTATTAATCTTCATTAATAGGAGTATGGTTTATTCCAAGAACCAGAACAACATGAAAACCAATTAATAATAGTGTTACAAACACTCAAATATCACTATCTATGTGCCAAACTTAGTAAGTGTTAGTTTTATTAGGAAAATATTTAGGATTTGATGCAAGTAATATCTAAAGAGGGAATCACGATAAACCCTAAAAAGGTCAAGGAAATTCCCAATTGGCTTGTTTATAAATATGTAGCTGACATCAGATCCTTTATGAGAGTTACAGGTTAGTACCATAGGTTCATTAAAGGTTTCTCCAAACTGGCCTACCCTTTAATATCCTTACAAAAGAAAGGAGATAAATTCGTATGGTCTCAAAAATGTCATGAAAGTTTTGATCAATTTAAATATATGCTAACTATAGCTCCCATACCTAAGATTATTAATCCCAATAAAGAATATACAATGTGAAAATATTCTTTTATGGAAGGATTAGGTGGAGTATTTTTGCAAGATAATCATGTTATAGCTTATGGATATAGGAAGCTAAAGGATCATGAGAAGAATTATGAACTGTATGACCTAGAATTAGTTGCAGTATTTTATGCATTGAAAATATGGCAACACTACCTTTTGGGAAATAAATTCATATTAGTAACTAATAAAATTAGCTTGAAATATTTCTTTAGTCAACCAAAATTAAATGCAAGACAAGACGTGTGGATGGATTTCCTTGGTGAATTTGATTTTGAAATCAAACACCTCAAGGGAAATAAAACATCATTGCAGATGCATTGAGTACAAGCTTAAATCAAATATGTGGGATTTTTTATAGCATTGCTAAAACAAATCTCAATGAATAGATCAATACTACAACCTTAGAATATGATCAAGAATACAAACAAATACAAGAAAATTTGTTAAATGAAACTGGACCAACAAAAGGATTAAAATATTATCTGAATAGTGAAGTTTTATTGACATTCAAAAACATATTTTAAATCCCAAATTTGCATATAATTAAACAACCAATGCTAGATGAACATCATAAGATTCCATTTTCAGCTCATCCAAGCTATCAAAAACTTATCAAAACACTTAGAAAATGGTTTTATTGGCTAGAGATGAAAGCATAAGTGGTTGAGTATTTAGAAAAATGTTTGGAGTGTCAAAAGGTTAAGGTGAAACAATAGCATCCAATTAAGTTATTAAATCCGTTACCTATTTCTTAGTGGAAATGGGAAATTGTCTCATTATATTTTATTATAGGATTACCCAGGACTAGAAGAAAACATGATTCTATCATGGTTGTAGTTGATAAACTGAGTAAAGTATCCCATTTTATACTGATGTAGTCAAAATTTAATTTTTTTCAAATAGCTAATATTTTTATGTAAGAGATATTCAAATTTCATGGGGCACCAAAAACAATAATTTCTAACAAAGAAGTGAAATTCACATCAAATTTTTAGAAAGAAATTTTCATAGGATTAGGTACATAGTTGAATTTCGTTATTGCTGACCATCCCCAAATGGATGGGAAGACTGAAGCAACCAAGCAGATCCTTGAAGACATGGTTTTCATGTATGAAATGGATGAACCCACTAAATGGGATAATTACTTACATCTAATTGAATTTTCATATAATAATAGTTATTAGGAATCTCTTAAGATGAGTCCTTTTCAAGTCCTTTATGGAAAAATTTCCATAATTATTAGTTTTTGTAGCATAATATATTGTTCTGGTCTCAAAACTTTGTGGAGAGGCTAAAACACAATATTTCTTCAAAACCCAGAAATCGTTTATGGAAATTCCACCTATAGATGGCTTAATTAGATTAATCGACCATAATTAAAAATTTCTTAACTTAGGAAAAGTGGTTAATTAATAGGAATTAATTAAGAAATATGTGAATTATCTAGAAACTCACACAGATTGAATTAGAGATAATTTCAACCATTGAGTAAGATTTAATCTTGGTCGTTGGAGTCGAAACTGGAGATTATAAGAAGAGGTCAATGGGTAGATGGAGAACGCACATTGAATATACTCAATGATATAGGTAGTTCGGTACTCAAGTGCAGGTGATCAAAATGTTATAATGAATCAGAGATCGAGTAGCAAGTCTCATAGGGGCAGAGAAAATTATCCAGAGGAAGATTTCCAGTTCCGAAGAGGCAACAACAAGTGACATAAATATTCCACAGTGAAGGCCCAGAACAACCGCAAGGGTTGCATGGATTTTTCTGATGAGTCACAATTAGGGTTGCGAGAGTTTTCCTACTACAATCATGAGGATTGCACAGGTTTCCTAGCACAACCGCACAGATCATAAGAAGCATAAATGACATGCACGGGGGTTGGACGATCAATTTTTAGAGGGAGACAAAGGTCGAGCTTTGTTTGTGAAGGGAGAGAATTTTCTCTCCAAAATATTTTTGTCACATTCTTGTTGATTGGATAGCAAGTTGGGCTTCCAAATATTGTACTAAGAATTCACTGCTACATAATAAAATATACTCCCAAATTTTGCACAGATTTCCCACATTGGATTTTCAGGGACATTTGTCCAAAAAATAATGATGTCAATATTTTTTGTGTGTGTGCTAGCATTTATCAGTTCCAATTTTTTCTTCCGCAATTAATTTTTATGGTGAAGAAATTGTAGTGTGAATATTTCATTAATTTTTTATAAAAAAATAAATTGCATAATTAACTTATCAGTTAGATAAATCATTCCATTTTTCGCATTTCAAGGAATTTTCACATGGTGTTAGAGCGTAACTGACGGATAGGAATCTTAGAGGCGGAAAGGAAAAATTTGTAGCCTAGAAGAAACAACATAATGAATTTTTCAGAGGACTGTGTGGGTTAGATCAGATCATCCGTGAGGAAACCCGCGAGATTTTCTTGTACAAAGATGCAGATTGTGTGAGTTTAGACTGAACAACCACGCTAGTAAGGAAAAACCCGTGAGTGCAGTGTAGGCAGAGCAAAAACAACTCATATTTTTCACATATTAGAGTCTTTTTTGGGCACAAAGGGTTTGCAGTAGTTCGCTAGAGTAGATTTAGTTCTAGAAGGAAGAGAAAGTGCACAATCAGAGGGAGTTTTCACTCAGAGGGTTTCTAGCTTCAAAAATCCAAATTTTCTAGTTTTAGGTGGTAGTATCAGCTAGTATAACTACACATTCCAGAAGGGAGTGTGAGTAGTAGTGCTGGAAGCCAAGTAGGTAAAGGAGGAGATTCCTCGTTATTTCCCAATTTTGAGTTTCACATATTTTTGTAGTTTTTTGAGATTCTAGAAGAGGTCATGCGAGTTCTCCATAATACATATCTGGATAGTAGATTGACTTCCAGTTGCCGAAGACATGTGACAAAGGAAGGTTTCTAGTGTGAGTTGCAAAGTGAAGCAATTTCCAAGTAAGGGACAAGGCTCAAAAGGAGATAGTGGGGCACCAATTCTAGGATGAGACAAAGTATGATACTCTAGTGTTCCATAGAGGGAAGGGCCCAACATAGAAGAAACTAGGAGATTAGTTAGATCTGTCCCAGTTGTTTCAGTAGGATCATCAAATTTGCTACAGGGGCCCATAGTATCATAATAGCAGGATTCAGTTTCATCAAGCACAATCAATAATTCAGATGACAATTTCAAATCTAGTTGGAGTCAGTACATGTGAGTTAGTTACAGAGGTAGATGGAATGACATAGGCAGTGGGAATTTCCCATTTGCAGTAAGCAGGTGTAATTCCAACCAAGATATTCCCAGCGTAGATCTACACAGTCTAGTTTCAAGTGTAGGAGGACAATGTGAGTTGTCAGGAGGGAGAAGAGATATTTCCCATAGGAGATCAAGACTCAAAGGGAGTCAAGTTTGAAAGGGATCATACATATGGAAGCTAGTGCTTCAGGATATGGGGATATCAAACTCATTATTGTGATAGTTGCAACATCAGTGCAAAGATGCAGAGATTTGGGCAGGTTCCATTGAGGTGAGTATCAGATGGTGTCTTCTCATGGATCATTAATTTTCCACAGGGGCCCATAATATTCAGTAGTAGGAGGATCAGTGTTATTGGTTGCAATAAATTCCAGAGTGATAGTTGAAGACTAGTTGTGGTCATATGCTTAAGAGCGCAGGTAAGTGTTGATAACAATGCCGGTGTCACTTGTGCAGAATCAACAACAACGTAGATTCCCTAGTGGAAAGTACAAAGGATAGTAGCAGTCAGATGCTTAGGAGGCAATTTCAACAAAGAGACATAATTGATTTAGTATTTTTGATGCTTCTCAATTACAGTAGTTGCAATAGCAAAAACAACAATTGAGAGGGATTTGTAGTGCAGATGCATAGTTGGAAATGGTATTACAGTTTCAACAACAAAACATATGCAACATCAAAATTAGCACAATAGTTGGTGGACAGTGGTAGACATCTACATTTCTCGTACATCAACATCGTGTATGGAGGATCATGCAGAGACAAGGTGTTGTAGCAGTTTAACACTAAAACACCTTCCTCGCTAAGAGGTAGTGTTAGTTTTTGTAGCATCGGATGGTGTTCTAGTCTCGAAAAATTGTGGAGATGATTAAACACAAGAGTTATCCAAAACCCATAAATCGTTTATGGAAACTCCACCTAGAGAGGGATCAGTTAAATTAATTAACCATAATTAAAAATTTCCCAAGTCTAAGTTAGGAAAAATGGTTAATTAATATGAATTAATTAAGAAAGGTGTGAATTATATAGAAAATCACATGGATCTTCTTAGAGATAATCTCAACCATTGATTAATATTTTAATCTTGGTTGTTGGAGTCCCAACTAGATATTATATGAAGAGGTGGATAGGTAGATGTAGAACACACGATACTTAGTGATCTAGACAGTTTGATACTCCAATGCAGGTGATTAGTAGGAAATATAGAGTCATATATCGAGTAGCAAGTGTTAGAGGGGCAAAGATAGCGATCTAGAGGAATATTTCCAGTTTTGGAGAGGTAGAAACAAGTGACAGAACCGGTGGTTAGGACCTAAGAATTCATTCGAGGTTACACGATTTAAAACATGAAGAAAGGGTTTCACATTATTAAAACCCTTTCCTCTAAAATATGATATAAAGAATTAAAAATATAAGTATTCAAAGAAATATAGAAGAGTTACATAGAAAAACATTACAACTCGATACTTGGTTGGAATTTCTCACATCCATGACAAGATTTGATACCAAACTGGTAATGGTTTCTTCCTCAACAGGTGTTGTTTTCATTCAAAAACCTGAGAAGGACTCAAGCATGAAACCCTCATGATGCCTTCCATTGGAAACCCCTGGAATGATTCAAATAATAGAAACCCTAATGTACTCATGTAATACAAACCATTAACAATAAAAATAAAATACACTAGAAGACAAAGGAATGACTTGAAGACCCAAAACCTTGGTATTGAGGAAGAAAGAGGAGTAGAAAAGTACGATTCAATAGTATCTAATCAGAACCTTTGCATTCACTATAGTTTTATGATATTCTATTAGGGGTTTCCATGAAAAATAATTTCCTGAATTGAAAATGTGTTAAGGAAATTAAAAAGAGAAACCCTCATGTTACTTTTATTTAAATCTTGAGAGAAATATATGCAAGAATAATTCTCTTAACAATTAAAATTATAATGGAACAATTTTAATTATGCCTACCTAAAGTAAGAAGAGAGCGAGAGAGGAAAACAACATCCCAAGTGTCACGGGTTCAAGTCTTTAGAAGTGGATGCACTCCTAATTTATCGAATGTCTAAACCCTTGAGAAATTGTTGTCTTTGCAGAGATATTTGATAAAATACAAATTCAATAAATAATGTTTATGGGGCATTATTATATAGTTTCCCTCATTTAAAACAAATGAATATGTGCAAACCCCCAAGAAAATATTTGCAAGGCTTCTTTGAAAGGCTCCTCAAAGGACCTACAAAACCCCATGAAAATTATTATCCAATAGGTGTTGGTGAAGGGATCCTCAAAGAACCCGTAATCCCCCAAAAAGAATGTAATAAAATCAATGTTATTCATACATGATGTCAAGTTTCAAATAAAAAAACTAGAAAATATCTCAATAAAATAATCATCAGAGGAACGACGTATTTACCTGTCTTTTGTGGTTCGAGGTGTTACAGATGAAATCAACTCTACGTGAAAACAAATTCCATCATTTACCAGAGATCAAACCCCAGTCTAATGTTTCATCGGGCCATCAACATTGTTCAATCACCTTAAAACATATAAGATATAAATTATTTACTCTATGACATGGATGGGTCATAAATGTGGCTTGCATGCTTAATATGAAGAAAGAGGACACACACAATGTAAATTCCATGTTTAACCTGTGGAAGGGGGAGAAAATGGCGTAGTAATTTTTATGAGAATATCACAAGTATGGTTGAGGCCATGGATTATGGTTGGAGTCCCGAGGGGGGGGGGGGGAGGGGGGGGGGGTGGGGGGTGGTTTTCATGTATCATATTATATGAGGACTTAACGAATGATATAATATATAAGCATGGAATTGTGTATAGATAATGATCTATTAAATGTTGTGGAACCCAGGGTTAAGAGATCAAGTCCCATTCTTTTCACACACACACACACACAAACATATACACATTACATTTTTTTTAAAATTTAGAAAACATATCATGATAATAAGAGTTCCCCTATGTACATGATAGTCAGTTGAAAAACACATATATGATCATGCCAATATTGGACTAAGTAAAGTGGAAAAAAAATTAGTGTGTAAATTGTATGTACATTGCATTTTCCACCATATTCAGGGCCTTTACAATACTCATGTTTATTCTTTATTATAATAAAAATGTGGACTTTTGAGATTAAACTTGAGATGAATTGAAGATGCAACCTTCTAAGCTAGAGTCAGATGTGTTACCATTGTGCCACAAATCCCCTTGTTCAAGTCACACATGATACTCACGATGGTGTGGGCCCTTTGTTATGTGTCATGCATTCAATTAGTCATTTTGGCATGTCCATGTGATGGGGTCATTGATGGATGACTTATGTGGTTCATGGTAATTAAACAATGTTGATGCCACAAATAAACATATAGGTTATATTGACTACGCTACTAGACTTGTCACTTGTCATTTGGCATTACTTGTTCTTTGCAAAAAACGTTTTTATAGTGATAGTCTAAGGGATAATCTCTGCAACTATGTTTCTCTGGTATTTGATGGAATTTGGATTCCATAATGAGTTGTTTTCATCCGTAATATCTCGAGGCACAAGTAACAAGTAAATTCACAGTTTCCATTTTGATTATTTTGTTGAGGGTTTACCAATTTTCATATTTGAACTTGACATCATATATGAGGTAAAATAATTTGATTACATTCTCTTTGGTGGGGGTTTACAAGTTTTTTGAAGAGCCCTTCAAAA
This sequence comes from Pinus albicaulis, assembly GCA_034641835.2. Taxonomy (NCBI): domain Eukaryota; kingdom Viridiplantae; phylum Streptophyta; class Pinopsida; order Pinales; family Pinaceae; genus Pinus; species Pinus albicaulis. Next base: position 89,170,333 of record CM076580.1, read on the forward strand.
ATACTTGTTGGCTATTAGTTTTCATTGGTTTTTTCAATTCCATTGAGGAGCCTTTCGAAGATTCCCTGTTGGTTAATATTTTCTTGGGGGTTTGCAGAGATTCATTTTCTTCTAGAGAGAGAATGTTATGAAACCATCTCCAAAAATAGAAGAAAAGAGAGATCAGCGCCTTATAATTCAACCACTTCGAGGGGGAAAACTCCTTTACATTACATAAATGAACAATTCTTGGATGATACAAATGACAAAACCTCCTTTCTATATATAGGAGTCCAGTGGGTCACAATATAATCCTAGCCGACCTAACAATAATAATGTAAGGGCACAATAATAACAATATGGGGGTTACAGGGGTGCAAAAATAACAATAAGGGGGCTATACTAACAAAAATAAGGGAATATAATAGTAATATAGGGACCTAACATTCCCCTCTCCTTCAAAAAAGTGTTTTCCTCAACACTTGAGTAGCTCTGGATGCGTTTGTATAAAATTCTCATCCTCCCATGTAGAATCTTCAGTGGGTAAGTTCTTCCACTTAATGAGATACTTTGAAATTGATCGATTTCGTAGCTGTCGAGTTCTTGTTTCTGTGACTGCTTCAGGTTACAATATGAATTTTCCTTCCTCATCAAGTTCTGGTAATATTGTTTGAACTGGAAGTTTGTTTCCTATAACCTTCTTTAATCATGAAACATGGAAAACTGGATGCACTCGAGAAGAAGTAGGAAGCTCCAATTTGTATGCCATAGTACCAATCTTTTGCAACACCTTGTAAGGACCATAATATTTTGGCGATAATTTATTATCCTTCTTATGTTGCTTGAGGGACATTTGTTTGTATGGTTGTAGCCATAAAAATACCCAGTCTCCTACATCAAAAATTCTCTCGCTGCGATGTTGATATTTCTGTTATTTCATTTGATTTTTTTCCAAATTTAGGTTATCCTTTAAGAGTTTGAGAACTTATTTTTGATGCTCGATGTGATCTTCCACTGCTTGAACCTTAGAATTTTCTCTTAAAGATGTTGTGATGGACGGTGGATGACATCCATAAAGTGCCATAAATGGGGTCATTTTTGCAGCAGTGTGGAAGGAAGTGTTATACCACCATTTAGCTAGAGGTAACCAATTGACCCATTGTGTTTGTTTATCAGATACAAAAAAACAGAGATATCCTTCCAAACACTTGTTCACTATCTCAGTTTTCCCATCGGATTGAGGATGATGAGATGAGCTATGAGATAGTTGAGTACCCAAACAAGAAAATAATTTCGTCCAAAAAATTCCAGTAAAAATGGGATCTCTCTTGCTTACAATAATATTTGAGTTTCCATGTATATTTTTAATTGTTTCCATAAATTCAGTAGCAATTGTACTTGCTTTAAAGGGATGAGATGATGCAACAAAGTGTGCATACTTGGTAACTCTATCAACTGCCACCGTGATGACACTCTTTCCTTCGAACTTAGGTAAAACTGTGGTAAAATCCATTGAAATATCCTCCCAAAGTTGACTTGGAATGGATAAAGGTTGTAGAAGACTCGGGGTCTTAATTGTCTCAACTTTATTTTGATGGAAAACCAAACATTCTGCCACAAAATTTTGAATATTAGATTTAAGGCCATCCCAAAAAAATTATTTCTTCACGCTGTGGTAAGTTTTTAAAAATCCCGAGTGTCCTCCGAAGGGAAAAGTTTTCAATTCCAAAACAATATTTTGTTTTAGTTGGGAATTATTACAAATATTTAAGATATCTTTTTACCATAAGGAATCATTTTTCCAACTAAATGTATCGGATGTAGTAGGATATTTCTGCAGCTTTTGAATGAGTGTCCACACTTCTTCTTCCTTTTTCCATTCATCCCTTGCTTCGGTTATCCAATCTGGTTGGATAATAGAAATGGCACAAAGCAATGCTTCCACCTCTTCATTCTTTCTTGAGAGTGCATCTGCAACAACATTTAGCTTTCCTTTTTTTAGATGATTTCAAAGTCATAACCCAACATCTTTGTGACCCATTTTTGCTGCTCTTCTGAAGATAGTATTTGTTCCAAAAAGTATTTAAGACTATCATGATCAATTTTTAACTTGAAGTGTCTTCCCATTAAGTAAGGTTGTCATTTCTTTAATGCATGTAGTATTGCCAATATTTCCTTCTCATAAATAGCTTTCTGTAAATGCTTTCCTTTGATTGGACGACTTTCAAAAGCAATGGGTCTTCCTTATTACATTAAAACAACACCAATTCCATTTCCTGAGGCATCACATTCCACAATAAAGGTTTTTGTGAAGTCTGGCTTAGCTAAGACCAGTGCTAGGCACATTTCCTCTTTAAGATGTTCAAAGGCCTTAGTTGCTTCAGGAGTCCATGAAAATGCATCTTTCTTCAATAATGTTGTTAGAGGTGTTGTTATTCTCCCATAATTCTTAACAAACTTGCGATAATACCCTGTTAATCCGAGAAATCCTCGCAACTGCTTTATGGTTATGGGGACTTTCCATTCCTTAATGGATTGAATTTTGTTAGGGTCTACCTTAACACCCTCATGAGATACAATATGACCTAGATATTCCACCTCTTGTAATCCAAAGAAAAATTTGGAGGTTTTTGCATATAATTGTTTCTCCTCCAATAGTTTGAGCACCCTGTGAACATGTTGAACATGATCCTTCCAAGACCTGTTGTAGATTAGTATATCATCAAAAATACTAACACAAATTTTCTAAGGAAGGGTTTGAAAATGGAATTCATAAACCCTTGAAATGTAGAAGGTGCATTGGTAAGGCCAAAAGGCATGACTAAAAATTAATAATGACCCTCATGTGTTCAAAATGTTGTTTTTGGAATATCTTCAGTCTTCATTCTAATTTCATGATATCCTGAACGAGGATCCAACTTGGTAAAATGAATTGCTCCATGTAATTCATCCAATAATTCATCAATCACTGGAATGAGAAATTTATCTTTAATAGTGAGCTTATTGAGCTCCCTATAATCCAGAGACATGCGCCATGATCCATCCTTCTTGTGCACCAATACTACTGGAGCAGAGAAAGAAATTTGGCTCGGTTGAATTATACCAGCCTCCAACATTTCTGCAATCATACGTTCAATTTCTCTCTTTTGGAAATAAGGATATCTGTAAGGCCGAATGTTTGGAGGAACACTTCCTGGAATCAGATGAATAGCATGATCACGAATATATGGGAGTCCTTTGGGAGTTTCAAACACCTTGGAATGTTTGTCCAAGACTTTTTGGAGATCTGGAGAAATAGATGGTTTTGATGTTGGAACTTCTAGTGAGCATAATTGTGCAATTATGTCTCGTTTTTCTTTTTTCAGAAGCTTTGTCATGACATTAGAGCTTATTATCTTTCCCGGATTCTTTGTGATACCTCTTAATTCAAATTCCTTTCCTTCCGAAAAAAAATTCAAGAAAATTTCTTAAAAATTAAAAGCTATCGTCCCCAAAAATTGTAACCATTGTTCTCCTAGTACAACATCATCGCCTCCGACTGGAATGGAAAGCTTTGGAATATTCAATACATATTCCCTCGTGGTTAGCCTGATATTATGGCATTATCCAGAGCAATTTATAGTTCCTCCATTCGTAGCCATCACTTGAAATTCTGGTGCTGGGTATAGGAAGAAAGTCAATTCCTTGGCTACCTTACAATGAATAAAATTATGGGTACTACCCGAGTCAATAAACACTATTACCTTTTTCTTCTTGATATGCCCTTCTATCTTGATATTTTGAGGAGTGGTAAGTCCTGCCAATTCATTACAGGATATGGTTAGACTCATTTCTTCTTTCTCTAGGGTTGGTTCCTGGTGTATATCCTCTTCTTTTGAAGTTTCTTGTTCATTTTCTTCCTCCTCAGCACACTTATGACCTTTTGTGTATTTTCTATCTCAACTGTAGCAAAGCCCTTTTGCTCTTTTTTCTTCAAATTTTTGTGGTGTCAACCTTGTAGGTTGTGGAAGTCTTGGAGTATTAACACTTCCATCTTTATAGATGTGAGTGGAGGCTTCCTTGTCGCCATAATTTTACATTCGATTTTTCTTGCCAACCTGAATGCCTTCTCTAATGAATCAGGTTCCCAAAGGAAAAACTCATGTGGGATGTTATCCTTTAACGTCCCTATGAAGACATCAATACTGTGTTCCTCTAGAATATCAGCTACCCTTATATTCAATTTTTGGAAGTGCTCAATGTGCTCCACCATTGAATCCTTTTGTTTGAGATTTATCAATTGGCTAAAGAAGGTGTTGCTTTTTGTATCCTCATAATGTGCTATCATTTCATTCGTAAAAAGTGACCAAGTGACAATTTATTTATGAGAGCAAATCCATCGATACCATACAAATTTATTTTGTTCTAAATGTAAAGTTTCAATGCGTACCTTTTGTGTGTTTTTCACATTATGGAGATCAAAATATTGCTCCATCTATAGTATCCATGTTACGGGGTCCTTGCCATCAAAATTCCTCATATCCCACTTTGGAATATGGTAGGTCTTCCATCCAAAATTAGAGTTTATGAAATCATGATTAACATTTATTTTGTTCTCATCATGAGTTTCCTCTACTATCTTTTCTGCATTAGGAATCATTTATTGTATTAACTTTGTCAAACCTTCCTTCAAACCTTCTATGTTTTCCTTTTGATCATTCTTCATGTCTTCCATGCTGTCTTTCATTTTTTCATCGATGTCATCCATCTTAGCTTCCATGCCATTCATCTTAGCTTCCATGCCTTTCTTCAAACCATCCATCTTAGCTTCCACGCCTTTTCAAAACTTCCATGTCATTTTTTGATGCTCTTTGAGAGAGCGAAATTTGGTGCACTTGCTCTTGTAATTTTGATATATCAGGTTGCACTTCTTCCTCTTTATGAGTCATAATAGAGTATTCTAAGGGCTTAATGGGTGTTGAATTCTTTTAGGGGGGATTTTAGAACCCAATACTGATATCTGTGCTTCAATATGCCCTTGGAATCACTTCAAACTGATTTTTCAAACAAGACTTATGAAATTTGAAAAAAAAAATACACACTTTTTTCTTGCTTTTGAGGAGCTCGATATTGAAACTGAATTATCTTTGTGATTTTGGATCTTCAATATCTGAAATTCGGTCTTGTAGTATGTTGGAAATATTGTCATTGATGGAAAAGGAGCACAAAGGAGCAACACCTGAACTATCACTAAGGCAAAGGAGTAGAGAAGAACCAACAATAAGGAAAAGGAGTAGATTAAACAATAATGTAGTAAGAAAGCATAAAAGAGAGGCAGAGGAGCAGCAGAAAGGAAAGGAGCAGCATTAGACTATTAGCAGAGGAAACAAAGAAGCGAATGAAGCTAAGAAGCAAGGTAGACAAGGAGGAAAGGAAACTGAGGCAGCAAAGGTAATAACGAAGCAACAAAAGCAGAGAGGCAGCGAATGCAACTAAGCAACAAAGGTAGAGAAACAAAGAATGTAGAGAGGTAGAAAAATAGTAGAGGCAGCGAATGCAGCTAAGAAGGCACCAAAGGCAACGAAGGCAGCAGAAAGAAGCAGAGTCAACAGAGAAGCAGTTAAGGAAGAAAAGGAGCAAAGGTAGAAAAACAAGCTCAGGAGAGATCGACGCGTTTAAGGCATGCAGCAAGGGAAATAATCCCAAGTCGGAGTGAATATAGAATAGAAGAACAAGCTCAGGAGAGATCAACGCAATTAGAAACTGAATAAAGCTCAGGGAGGAGCAGCGTGGAGGAACCAGTGTTGCAGAGCGGCAATTGTATAAAGCTCAGGAGAGAATCTTGTTGAAGAAAACAGAACAAGATCAGAAGGAGTAGCATGGAGGAACTAGTGTCACGGAGTGGGACAACGTAAACAAACGAAAAATATACTAAGGCAGAGAAGTCTTTGAAGAATTCCAAGTGAGGTGATTGGACGGTCACGATTAGATCGCAACAACAAAGGCAAGAAATGGATGGATATGATTCATCGTAAGATAAGCGGGGCAGAAATACAATTGAATTGCAAACAGCAACGAGGACCATAGATCTGGGCAGATCAATGGTGATGATCGCATCGGCGGAAATTAGATCGCAAATCAGAAGCAAGAGAAATGGATAGTGTGACAACGATATTGCGATAGCCGAGATTGCGATGCGAAATTGTGAACTGCGAAGTACAGAAGATGATGTGGCAGATGTTGTGGCAGTGACATGGCAGCCCCTGTGGGACCCAATCGGATATCGCAACTTGCAAGCTCAAGAGGATAAGCACTCAAGAATCACATTGGAACGCCGAAGCGCGAAGTGCGATAATGAAGTGGCGATGCAAAGTTGCGATGCGAAGGGACACTTGGCAGCACATCACAATATCGCACATTGGCGATGCAATTTCATCTCATACCATGAATTGGCAATGCGAAGATGCGAAGCGATGTGAAGTAGCGATGCGAAGGTCATCACATATTGCAATCGAGGCAGGAGGAATATTGCATATCGGGAGATCAGATGGATGAAGGCACATTGGGTAACATGACTAGCCGAAGTGCGATAAAGAGAGTGGATGCAATACAGATCGAAGCTGAAACCTAAAGAATTTCAAGTTCGGGAGTATGGGATTTCCCGTTGTAAATCGCATCGGAGAGCAAAGGAGCCATATAGCAAAGAACGATTAAAATACCGAAATGCGATGGAAAGTGGATGCGATGTAGTTTCAAAGTTAAATTGCATAGGATTTCAAATCGAGATGCAAGGCCTTGTTTTGTTAAGAAATCACATCAGAGAATGGAAGAGCTGAATATAACGTAGAACCACGCCGAAAACACCGAAATGCGATAAAGGAGGTCAGATGTGATTTCATTCAGAAGTTCCATTATAATACATTTCAGATCCAGGGTTCTCTGTGGATACGCCTGTTTACAAAGAATTAAAGCTAAATAGAGAGTTGACTCAGGTGTACAAAAATGAAATCTTGAATGCAAGAATAGACTCGGGTAAGTAATAAGACCCGACACTCGTGCAGAATAGTGGTTGATGCGGCAACGACAGTTTATGAAGAAAAGGTTGAACACGGAAGAAGGACTCGAGTAGAATAAGACCCGACACTTCGTGTAGAGAGTAAAGCAGTTCCTCCTTGATAATGAAAGAAAGTATGAACACGGTTAGAAAGGCTCGGGTAAGGACCCGACACAAAGAAAAGGGCAGAATTGAGTGTTTAGAAGTGTGGTGAAGGTTAAACACTGTGGGCACGAGAAAAAGAGGCAGAGTCGGGAAATAGGAGAATATGGTGGCGCCGTTGGAAACACAACAGCTGGGTCAAGTTAGGCCAAAATGACAGTTATGTAGAACTGTGTTGAATATAATAGCAAGAATCGAAATGAATCTGACAATAGCAGAAAAGACAAATGCACAACGAGAAAACAGATGAAAGGGATGAGTGAAATATATTTGTTGTAACTGTAAATGTAAATGAATTAATTATTTTCATTGTATGTGATGCAAAGGCAAGTCTCCGTAGGCAAAGAAAAACTCCAATTTGATAATGTAATGATTGTATATATTGTTGTAACAGTCGGAATATGCTGAGAAAGGAATTGAATGGGTGGAAGGCATAGGGTCAGGCCTATTCACTTCATATTCCCTGTAGAATGAAATCAGTCAGGAGTTATCTGTATAAGCAATGGAAAGAAAAAAAGGTTAGAGAACTTCAGAATGGATGAGAGAGGAAGAAGAATGTAAGAGAGCTGCAGGAGGTTAGAGAGTGTAAGAAGAAGGAGGAGCAGATAGAGAAGCTGTGAAGATTCAAAGATGATATAAGGCAGATATGAAGGCTGGAGGACAACAGTGAAGAAGGAACAGAACAGAGCTGATATCCAGGTAAATCAACATGTGTTTTCATTGTAGTGTGAGGAAGTTGGTGCTTCCATATCAAGTTGTAGCTTGATAGATGTCCAATAGGTTGTAGCCTGCAGAAAATAGATGGGAGTGGGAGCTTCCTTGCAAGTTGTAGCTTGAAGAATTGAGGTAGGAGCCTCCTGTAGGTTGTAGCCTGTAGAAAATATATGGGAGTTGGAGCTTCCTTGCAAGTTTTAGCTTGCAGAATTGAGGTAGTAGCCTCCTATAGGCTGAGCTCATTTAGAATGAGGCGGTGAGAGGGGATTTGAGCTGTTTACATCACAAAAATAATAAGATGTAGTTTTCCTTATGGGTTTCACATAATTTTTCCATATGCATGATGATTATGTGTTGATGTTCTGTATTTAATCTGCTTAATACTTGCTGCTCACATATTAAGATTGATGTTTCATTATATAATAAGTTGATCATGAAATGAAGGTGTAAATAAGTTTAAAGGAAAGTTTTAAAAGTCCACGAATGTGTTAAACTGATTCAGCCCCCCCTCTCAGTTTAACTAAGGGTTCAACAATTGGTATCAGAGCGGGTTCCTTTGGTGTAAGCCTTATAGCTTGAAGGAGATCTGGTTGAGTAATGGACTATAAAAATGTACCCGTGCTAAATACAACAAACTTTCCTGAATGGAGAGATAAGGTTAAAATAGATTTAATGGCTTATGAACCTGAGGTATGGAAGCTTGTATGTGATGGTTATTGCACATACTCTACCTCTTTGCAAGAAGAACAGTAGAATGCCAAGGAAAAATGTGTGATATATAACAGTCTTCATAATAAGGATCTTGATTTAATAATGGATCTTACCTCTGCAAAAGAAATCTGGGATAGATTGAATTTCATGCATGAAGTAGATACTAGGGGCTGCATTGTCAAGAAGGAGAAGAGAATCAAGAAGAAGAAAATTCAAGTCAAAAGGAAAATGTTCAATCAAATGAGGTACCTGCTAGTGTGAATGGAAGTAAGTTCCATGAAGAAATTATAGTGAAAGAACAAACCAAACTTGACATTGCCTCGACTGAAATATAAAGATTGAAGAATGAAAACAAAGACCTGAAGAATTTGGTGCAAATATGTGATGAGAAAGAATATGAAGATAAGAAAGGAATTGTTGGCCTAAAGACACAACTTGAAGAAGCAAGGAAAGTAGAAGACACTCTACTAAAGCAAATAAATGATAAAATTCAGAAGCAAGAGAAATTGGAAGAAGAAGTAGTGTGCCTGAGAAAGAAATTAGAAAAAGCCCAAAGAGAATTATTAATTAATACTCCTCAAATGACAAACTCTGAACATTTGGACAAGATTCTAAATGCTCAAAGGTCTCCTCTCATAAAGGCTGGGATAGGATATGAAGGAGAAACTAGTAAGTCCAAGGTAGAAGATAACAAGAATATCATTTTTGTAAACGCTGTAAAGGATAATGAAGCAACTCAAAATATTCCTACAGAAGTAGAAGCCAGAAAAAACATGATTTGCAATGAAGCAAACAGAAACAAGTAGCAACCTCAAATGACAAAGAACGAAATGAAGAAATAGTCTCTTGAAAAAGGCTCATACACTCTTGAATATGAATTGAATAAATTCGGAAGCTGTCAAAGGAGGTTCTTTCCTCCTATGAGAAGTATCACTTGTTTTTCCTGCCACAAACTTGGACATATTGCAGCATATTTTAAGACAAAGCAAATCCAGTCCAACCAGCAAAGGATGCAGAAAATGAAAAGACTACCACAAGCAAACAAATGGAGAGGAAAACCTTTCACCAGGTACACTAATTGATTCCATGGCTACTGTTTTTCATGCAATGAATTTGGACATAAATCTATTGAATGTAAATTGTGTTAAAAAAGGGGAACAAAATGCCATACATCAACTCAACCTTACTTAGGTAAAATAATATGTTATTCATGCCACAAGATTGGTCACAAAGAAAAATACTGTAAGCTTCCATATACATTAAAGAACTCTAGACAGCTGATGGAATCCAATCAAATCAGACAAAACTGTGAATCAAAAAGATGTGCAGACATTATGAAGAACCCCAATAAAGTATGGAAAGAAAAGAGAAAGGGGAGAGCAGTTCATAAATAGTCCCCATAAAAGTATTTTAAGAAGAGCTCCTTGGAAAAAGAACAGCTAAAAGTTCAGGAAGGGAAAGGACAATTCCTCTAACAGAGAACTATAGAGGAAGAAGAATACCTGAAGCATTCAATAGCCAACTGGTTGATGGAAGGAGAAAAGGCAGCAAGCAGCCATGGTGGTAGAGGGAACATCAGCCATGCACATGTAAGCTAAGAAGACAACAACACACTAAGTGATGAATGATTAAAATCACAAAAAATATGCTTTGACCTATAGAACTAGAAAGATCCATAGAGGATGATCACACTGTGCATCACACTAAAAGAGTTACCAATGAAGCAAACTTAAGAAGGATGAGTAAGAGAAATGTTTATAATCATTATATCATTCCATATTTCATCTATAGAAGGTTCCCTTGGAGGAAAGTTGTTAAATGAGTGATAAAACTATGAGTGGTCTGCCCTTGTAGATTCCAAGTAAATAAATTGAAGATGCCTTCCCGAAGATCGTTATGTTAGAACAGATGAAGTGTACATAGAGCAGCAATAATTCTGAAGCAGTCCTAGAAAGGAATATGCAGTGACATTCTTTTAAACTAGAAATATAGAATAAGCAAAAGGTTAATGATGCCAAGATCAAATTCAGTATATTGCTGATTGTTGGTGTGAACAGTGGAAAGCTCAATAGTAGAAACTATGAAGGTTGTCTTAACCATGGGTTCATGTGCAAGATGAAGTGAAATATCTGCATGGTTTATCAAAGTAGTATCAATTGGTATTTGGTACAAGCAACATGCCTATCAACAGAATACCAAGTGTTATCAGTGGAGTAGCGGTATGTACAGGTTCTCAGGATCAAAGGATTATGGAAAAAGTACATCAAGGTAGTATACCCAGCGTTATCTGCATTATTAAAGAATAAAAGGGTCAATGAAAGGGCAGAAGGATCATTATCTTGTTTACACTTGAAGTAGTATATTGAGCATTGAAGCAATATCTATTTCTAGATATAACTGCATGCCTTCCTCAAGTCAGTACAAATATATCTTCAAGGACTCTTTCTTAAGATCATTCATAAAACTGTGTGAAGTCTGTTGGCTGAGATATCAATTAAACAACTTGAAGATGTTTTTATTGAAAATCATCATGACAGAATAGTTAAAGTATCTGAAGTATGAAGGACTAGTTGTGATAAACATTTGAAGCTCAAAAGTCTTTTATTAATTCATCTAAATCCTACTTCAACATAAATGATTTGCTGGTAATTCACCATTAAAGAGAGATTGATCATTGACATACATACCCCCTTATGTCATAAATAAAATTTCATGGTTGATAAGTGAGACTGACCAATACATTGAATGTATCTAGCCTCAAGGGTTTGTTTTGAAAGTACATTGTACAAGCAGTAAAGTCATTTGGTCTCTTAGAATGAAAGATATCATCTAATCTCACAATAATTTGTAAGCTCTAGGTTGATTCATTGTTCACATCAGTAACAAGGACCTTTCAGCTATTAAGTGTAATATCCTTGTAAAAATCCTAGCTCATATCACCACCAACAGGAAGGAAAGGTGAACCATAGCTATAAAAGATATATTGGCATCATCATAATTGAACAAATGTTGTACTGCAGATGTGTATTGCAGAAGAAGACATATTCCATCTACAATCTTCCTCAACAGATATGTATTTCTGATGAAGATCATACTAGAGACTGAAGTATATTTGAAGCATTCTCATTATTTTAGTTTTGGTCCAATGATGCATCTCTGATTATACAAGTCTAATTATATATGGTTGTTCTATCATCACCTACACTCTATACAAGTGCAAGGAGTCTATGCTTTGGGATGGTATCAACTTACTGTGTATATACATCCAATTTCAATGATTCTCAAAGTGTTCTCCCAACAAATCTTGTACACCAGTTTGGAGCAGCATGGTACAAAGTCAGAAGAAGAAGGCCTATACACAACTCAAAGAGAGGAAATGAAAAGATATAAAGTACATTGGGAAAGGTGCAACCCTTTGCCATTGATGTCAGAGGGGGAGGAAAAGCAAGCAGAAGAAGAAAGGCTCTTCTGAAAAGCAAGCAGAGGAAGACAAGACACTTCTCAGAATGAGAAGGGGGAGGAAGTCCTCGAGGAAGTATTGGAGTATTGCCATCAATGCCAAAGGGGGAGACTATTGGAAATATTTTCATTGATGGCAAAGGAGCACAAAGGAGCATCCCTTGAACTATCACTAAGGCAAAGGAGCAGAGAAGAACCAAAAATAAGGCAAAGGAGCAGATCAGGAAATAATGCAGTAAGAAAGCATAAAAAAGAGGCAGAGGAGCAGCAAAAAGGAAAGAAGCAGCATTAGATTATCAGTAGAGGCAGCAAAGAAGCGGATGCAGCTAAGAAGCAAGGCAGACAAGGAGCAGAGGTAGCTGAGGCAACAAAGGTAACAATGAAGCAATAAAAGAAGAGAGGTAGCGAATGTAGCTAAGCAAAAAAGGCAGAGAAACAAAGAATGTAGAGAGGCAACAAATATAGTAGAGGCAATGAATGCAGCTAAGAAGGCACCAAAGGCAACAAAGGAAGCAGAAAGAAGTAGAGGCAGCAGAGAAGCAGTTAAGGAATAAAAGGAGCAAAGGCAGAAAAACAAGCTCATGAGAGATCGACGCGTTTAAGGCATGCAGCAAGGGAAATAATCCCAAGTCGGAGCGAATATCGAATAGAAGAACAAGCTTAGTAGAGATCAGCACACTTAGAAACTGAATAAAGCTTAGGGAGGAGCAGCGTGGAGGAACCTGTGTTGTAGAGAGGCAACAGTATAAAGCTCAGGAGAGAATCACATTGAAGAAAACAGAACAAGTTCAGAAGGAGTAGCGTGGAGGAACCAGTGTCACAATGCGGGATAGCGTAAACAAATGGAAAATAGACTAAGGCAAAGAAGTGTTTGAAGAATTCCAAGTGAGGTGATTGGATGGTCAGGATTAGATCGCAACAACAAAGGCAAGAAATGTATGGATATGATTCATCGTAAGATATGCGGGGCAGAAATACAATTGAATTGAAAACAACAAAGAGGACCGTAGATCTGGGCAAATCAACTGTGATGATCACATTGGCGGAAATTAGATCGCAAATTGGAAGCAAGAGCAATAGATAGTGTGATAACGATATTGCGATATCCAATATTGCGATGCGATAGCCGATATTGCGATGTGAAATTGTGAATTGTGAAGTACAGAAGATGACATGGTAGATGTCGTGGCAGTGACGTGACACCCCCTATGGGACCCAATCGGATATCGCAACTCGCAAGCTCAAGAGGATAAGCACTCAAGAATCACATTGGAACACCGAAGTGCGAAGTGCGATAATGAAGTGGCAATGCAAAGTTGCGATGCGACGTGGCGATGCGAAGGGACACGTGGTGGCACAACACAATATTGCACATCTGCGATGTGAATTTCATCGCATACCACGAAGTGGCGATGCAATGCGAAGATGCGATGCGATGTGAAGTTCATCGCATATCGAAATCGGGGAAGGAGGAATATCTCATATTGGGAGATCAGATGGACGAAGGCACATTGGGTAACAGAATTCGCCGAAGTGCGATAAAGAGAGCAGATGTGATGTAGATCGAAGCTGAAACCTAAATCATTTCAAGTCTGGGAGTATGGCATTTCCTGTTGTAAATCGCATTGGAGAGCAAAGGATCCATATAGCAAAGAACGATTGAAATACCAAAATGCGATGGAAATTGGATGCGATGTAGTTTCAGAGTTAAATTGCATAGGATTTGAAATCCGGATGTAAGGCCTTTTTTTGTTAAGAAATCACATCGAAGAATGTAAGAGTTGAATATAACGTAGAACCACGCCGAAAATGACGAAATGCAATAAAGGAGGTCGGATGCGATTTCATTCAGAAGTTCCATTGTAATACATTTCAGATCCAGGGTTCTCTGTGGATATGTCTGTTTACAAATAAGTAAAGCTAAACAGAGAGTTGAATTAGGTGTACAAAAAGGAAAGCTTGAATGCAAGAATAGACTCGGGTAAGTAATAAGACCTGACACTCGTGCATAATAGTGGTTGATGCGGCAACGACAGTTTATGAAGAAAAGGTTAAACATGACAGAAGGACTCGGGTAGAATAAGACCCGACACTTCGTGTAGAGAGTAAAGAAGTTCTGCCTTGATAATGGAAGAGAGTATGAACGCGGGTAGAAAGGCTCGGGTAAGGACTCGACATAGAGAAAAGGGCAGAATCGAGTGTTTAGAAGAGCGGTGAAGGTTGAACGCTGTGGGCACGAGAAAAAGAGGTAGAGCCGGGAAATAGGAGACTATGGTGGCACCATTAGAAACACAACAACTGGGTCAAGTTAGGTGAAAATGACAGTTATGCAGAACTGTGTTGAATATAATAGTAGGAACCGAAACGACTCTGACAACAACAGAAAATACAAATGCACAACGAGTAAAGAGATGAAAGGGTTGAGTGAAATATATTTGTTGTAACTGTAAATGTAAATGAATTAATTATTTTTATTGTATGTGATGCAAAGGCAAGTCTCCGTAGGCAAAGCAGAACTCCAATTTGATACTGTAATGATTGTATATATTGTTGTAACAGTCGGAATATGCTGAGTGAGGAATCGAATGGGTGGAAGGCATAGGGTCAGGCTTGTTCACTTCATATTCCCTGTAGAATGCAATCAGTCAGGAGTTATCTGTATAAGAGATGTAATATCAGTGGAAAGAGAAAAAGGTTAGAGAACTGCAAGATGGATGAGAGAGGAAGAAGAATGTAAGAGAGATGCAGGAGGTTAGAGAGTGTAAGAAGAAGGAGGAGCAGATAGAGAAGCTGTGAAGATTCAAAGCTGATATAAGGCAGATATGAAGGCTGGAGGACATCAGTGAAGAAGGAACAGAACAGAGCTGATATCCAGGTAAATCAGCATGTGTTTTCATTGTAGTGTGAGGAAGTTGGTGCTTCCATATCAAGTTGTAGCTTGATAGATGTCCAGTTGTAGCTGGCTGAGGTAGGAGCCTCCTGTAGGTTGTAACCTGTAGAAAATAGATGGGAGTTGGAGCTTCCTTGCAAGTTGTAGCTTGTAGAATTGAGGTGGGAGCCTCCTGTAGGTTGTAGCCTGCAAAAAATAGATGGGAGTTGGAGCTTCCTTGCAAGTTGTAGCTTGCAGAATTGAGGTAGTAGCCTCCTGTAGGTTGGAGCCTACAGAAAATCAGTGGTGAGAGCGAGTTGGAGCTTGCTTTTGCATCACAACAATAATAAGATGTGGTTTTCTCCCCTATGGGTTTCCACTTATACTTGTTTTCCATATGCATGATGATTATGTGTTGATGTTCTGTATTTAATCTTCTTAATACATGCTGCTCACATATTAAGATTGATGTTTCATTATATAATAATTTTATCATGAAATGAAGGTGTAAATAAGTTTAAAGGAAAGTTTTAAAATTTCATGAATGTGTTAAACTGATTCACCCCCCCCTCTTAGTTTAACCAAGGGTTCAACATAGTATCCCTCTGAATATTCTTTCGAATTCCATAGGTTTGACCCGATTTGGATGCTTCAAGACAAAGTTATTCCCATTCTCCCACAGTGATCTAATTATGGTATGGTTCAGTAGAGCGAACTTGTACGGCATGCCACGTGTCACTGTTTCCTCCTTTGGATCTAAAATTGATACACAAGAAACTAAAATCCGTGTAATTTTGGCCACATTTTACATAATTCCAATCTGATGCTTAGAGAGAGAGTTATGACGATTTTCCCAAGATCACCTATTTTAGATGAAATTCAGGAGCCTGCAAAAACCCTAACTTCCATAGATCATATCTCCGAAAATATTGTGAACCAAGATTTGAAATTTTTACACGAAGTTCCTCAGGATGTCGGCTTATCATGATAGAAGTTTCAGCTTCTAAAATTTCGTAAAAAAAATGTTATAGTGAAACTTCCATGATGACCTGTTTGGAGCAGCGAAACCCTAGAATCCAAAGCTCTGGTACCAAATGTTATGAAACCAGCTCCAAAAATAGAATAAAAGAGAGATCAACGCCTTATAATTCAGCCACTTAGAGGGGTAAACCTCCTTTACATTACATAAATGAACAATTATTGGATGATACAAATGACAAAACCTCCTTTCTATATATAGGAGTCCATGGGGTGTTCACAATATAATTTTAGCCGACCTAACAATAATAATGTAAGGGCACAATAATAACAATATGGGGGTTATAGGGGTACAAAAACAATAATAAGGGGGCTATACTAACAACAATAAGGGACTACAGTAGTAATATAGGGACCTAACAGAGAAACTATAGAACAGTACACCCAAAATATTATTTCCTTTAATGCATTCTATCAAAGATATTTGCAAAGACATAAACCGCTTAAGGGTTTAAACATTCAATAAATTAGGAGTGAATCCACTAAGACTAAAACCCATGACGCCTTGGATGTTGTATCCCCCTCTCAGTCCCTTCTTACCTCAAGAATGCTTGATTAAAATTGTGACAATAGACTCTTAATTTTCAAGAGAAGTTTTCTTGCATATACTTCTCTCAGTGTTTTAAGTAAAAGTAACATAAGGGTTTCTTTCTAAATTTCCTTTATAGGGTTTCGATTGAGGACATTATTTCTTGAGGAAACCCCTAATGGAATAGTATCAAGCCTGCGATGGACACAAAGGTTCTGACTAGGTATCAAACCACATTTTTCTACTCCTCTTTGTTCCTCGATACTATGATTTTAGGTCTTTAGGTCAATCCTCTATGTTCTGGCATACTTTATTTTCAGAACAATGTATCCATTTTAGGTAGTAAAGGGTATTACAAAACCTTGTACTTATCTATTATCATGTTGGTACTTGGGTCTTTGAACCCCATATACTATCTCGAAAAGGGGTTTCTGGATCTTGTGAATGTATATGGTAGAGACTATGATTTCATATTTGTGAATCTCGTCTTTCCTATTTAAAAATATTATAACCTTGAAAGTATTTTTGGAATTCCCAATTATCCAACTGCTTCTAGCAGGTCATTTAAGGCCATGACTACTTGGAGGCTCTCAAGGTATTTTTTTCTAACGAGTCTCTATATTTTATAATACATTTTTCGGTTATAAATATTATGTGGGGGTACTAACATGCATCCTTTATTGTGACAATTTTGACTTAAAGACCCCCAACTAAGAATTTCTCAACATAGTATAAATTTAGTTTTTATTTACCAGGTATGAACCTCATTACCACTTTTCTTCCACGGGTCTTTAATGATATTAATATTGAGGCAAGCTAGTGATGGCTAGGGTTTCTTCCTTACAACTTTATTGTATAGGGATTCTGCATGCTCGACCTCAAGTATATTGTTAGTTTCAGGGATTCAATTTTTCTTAACTTGATACTTTGTTTTAGAAAAATTTGTTCTATTTGACACTATTGTATGGATAATCAACTCATTTTGGAGTTATTCATGTTTTATAATACTCTGTACTCTTTTTGTGTGACTATGGTTCTTAACCCACAAATTCTACATAGTTAATGTATATGATTTAAGCAGAATTAGATATAATATACCGCTCTGTATGTGCGCATTTGGTCCCTGTAATTTCTTTAATTATATGGCTTATTTCAACATTCTTTATACTTCCTTGTTTAAGTAACAAATACTCTTCATATGCCATAGTGCCTTATCCTTTGGTGTTTCCTCCCTTAAATATCCATTCAAAGTCAAAGCTATGAATTATTCTAAGAAGACTATGCGAAAAAGGTAGTTGTAGTGTGTCTTATGCAATAGCTTCTAAAACTACCTCCTGAGAGTGATTTTCTTATCCAAGTGGCTACATGATAGCTTGAAATAAATTCATCTACAAATTTTCTATTGTTCTTTACTCTTCATGATACTAAACAAAACAACAATACTTGTCCCAGAAATACTAACATATTTATAATTTTATAATTTAAACCATTTATTTAGGAATCTCCAACCTCTATGAAACATACATGTATCCATGCTTATTTTTTGTCAAAATTAATATGCGTTCATGAGAATTACTATATATATACTACTACATGCTAATATTTTCCTTTCTCTATTCATTGAACACACTATTTATTGTTCATTCTTGGTGAAAACACCTACATGCTAAATATAACTTAATAAAAACATGTTTAAAGAAAAAATTCCTAAAAATAAAATGACTACTATATTATTTTACTTATGTAAACAATTGGAAATATAGTAGGAAATAACATGTTCATTTCAAGCAACAAATTTCAACCAAAACAATTCCTCCCCAAGCCTCAGGATTCTTGTTTGTTAGAAAATTATCATCATTTGATGATATTTTTCCTCCTTCCCCACACAGTCTCTAGCATCGTCCTACCTTTTCCATATCTATCGTCGTCTTCCCTGTACTTAGCATTTTACTGGTATGTTTCATTCTTAGCCTCCAACATTATATTTCTCTCCATCCATGCTTTTGATTATCCCACACAACATAACATTTATCTCTAGTTACACTGTCTCATTGGTGGTGATCATTCCTCTTGGAATCTTGGGGAATCATGGGAGGTTATAACTGTGACAACTTCCACCTTTACTTGTCCACTACCTGGGACTCTATCCACTTAAATTGTTTCTGACAACAAAGCAACCCGGCTACTCACGTTTTGGTTCCCATAAGATTTCCAAAAAAAAAACATTTTATTTATTATTGCACATAAATATTTACACTTATCATTGAAATGTTCAAATTTAGTCTTGGCCCTATGGCGAGTGTTTCTAACTTAAATAATTACAAGTGAACATAATGTATTGTAAAAGTAATTGCAGTAGGGGTATTACATGATGGTTGTGTATTTTAGAAGCTTGTGAAAAATGGTTGTGAATGTAAAAAGGTTTGAGAATATTGGCCATTAATTCAAGAAAGAGGTTTCACAATTACATAGTTATTTATACTAACTGGCTTATCAAAATGACATATTTAATATTTTAACAGTTGAATTGTAGGCTATGGTAGTTGGCTATTTAATATTGAAATTGAAATTATTTACAACATGTGTGATATATTGTAGAGGTTCATAGCCTCACTACATCAATAAACAATGATAATACTACGGATAAAGGCCTAGGTGACCATAGGAGATATGATATCTACCTTTCCCTAGCTATGATGGAACCTACCTTGAGGTTGTTAGGTTTAACCATACAAGGTATTAGTGGAACTAAGCCAATGAATGTATTATAATGAATCAAAAAGTTATCAATGTTGAATCCAAAATAATCACAAAGGTCCTTCTAGAGATACTAAATATGACGATTGCAAGCATCCAAAGTGGGTGATGGAGGTGGAAGAGAATTAAATAAAAAATTTGAGTATTTACTTTTAATATAGGGTTTCAAATATAAAATATGCATATGGATTTTTAAACAATGGATCAGAGGGTATAAATAGGTGAGGGAATGACATAAATGTGTAGGTTCATGTTATATTAGTCAGTGGAAGTTCTAATTGATAACGAATGGTAATACTACAGATGTTCACTCAATACTATAGTTTTGTTAAGACTATGCCATGGAGTTTTATGCACAAATTTCCTATTTGTTATTGATGGTGCTTGAAAATAAATGTGCTACTCTCTTAGGTATCTACTGTACACTGGTTTTTATTTTTTGAAGAGATTAAGTAAGGTTGAGGAAATTTGACTCCTTTTGAATCCATAAATAATAATTCATAGTGAATTTGGGTTGCCATCAACTTAAAATGAGAGAACTAAATAATTAAGGATTCACTTAGGAGTTTGTACTGCAACTAAACCCCTAAAGTTAGGAAATACCCCAAATAAATGCCTCTAGGGTTAAAATAAATTAAATAAATAACAATCACTAAAAGGCAAGAGAAGGAAAACATCCAAAGATTCCACTTAAGTGATAAACATCTGCAAGAGGTCACAAATCTAAACTAAGGTAGGAAGAACTCCAAGAAAATAATCCATCAAATAAAAACAACCTTAAGATATTTTATATCATCATCATATATGTTATTCATGAATGTGACATAAGAATGGACCATGTAATGTACCTTTTAATGGATAGGTGTATATTAGTTTTCAAGTGAAAATATCACGTGGGATGTAGACAATAATTTAATATAAATATATACAACATTTATGTATCTTAATAACTGGATGATTTTGGAAATATTAGGAAGAAAATATTGAAAATTACTAAAAATAATTTACTCTTGTATCAATATTTGTTTTGTTTTTGTTTTTGTTTTTTGTTTTTTGTTTGTTTTTTTTTCTTTTCAATAGCTTGATTTTGGAATTTCAAATGATTATGTATGGAGAAATGTACAAAATGGTATAATTTTGTGTTGTTAAAGATGCACTAGGTTGAAGAGTTGAAAGCAAAATTTAAGAATATATATTTAGATATGACATATGGATTTTATATGGAAAAATTTAAAGATCTATATCTAACATAAAGTGTAAAAATCTGGTTGAATCTTACTAATTTCTGAAATGATAATTATAAAATCTAAATAATAACATTTCTTTAAATATGATTTTTAAAATATTCTTATAGTTTTTAGATAACCTTAATCATTTTTTAATAAAATAATGGTATCTTATAAAAATTAAACAAATTACTTTAAAAAAAATAGACATCAATAAATATTTTTAAAATTAAATAATGAATTTTTCTTATTTCATATTTGTTTCCATCTTTATAATCAATTTTTTTTTTTTTTTTTGCATAACTAGAACTATACAATCATAGCTATCATAGCTGCCACCCAAGATCACATTGGGCTGCGTGCAGCCAATGAAAACCAATGAGCCAATGAAAACCAATGAAAACCCTTCAGGCTGAACCAATTTTCACAGGCATAAACGGAACGGATGACCTTTACAAACGAGTGCCTTAACATAACACTCAATCACCAACAAGCCCCCACCCCATGGGTCATGAGTTATTAAAATTATTTGCTAAATAGTTTAAGTATTTAAAATAATTTATATAAATAGATTTGAGTTAGAAACCATTTTTCTGGATTATCCACTGTGTTAAGAAACAATGGTCGACGTTTCAAATCCCAACGAGATTCTTCTTAAAAATTATAGTTTTTTTTTGCTTAATATTATTATTTTAATAAAATGATTATTATTAATTTTTTTAAATTATTATTATTATTATTATTATCGTCTTTACCTTAATATCATAATTAAATCTTTATATTAATTATTTGTTTATACAATATATAATTATACAATATATAATATTATTTTAATTTATGATCATTATGATAATGGTACGAACAAAGGTGTGTCTTTTTTTAACAATGTATGTAGATTTTCTCTCATATCCGAGCCATGGAAGATGGTGATTTAAAGACCTGGCTGCCTGATGCTTTTATGCAGTCCTCGGGTGCTTCCTCCTCTGCAAAACCCTCTAAGAAGTCCTTGTTCTTGGACACTTCTTATGAGCAGAACACCAGAAGCTATCTCCATCAACAACAACAAAGCAAAGTTCATGCACTCACTTTGGGGGAGGTGAGTAAGGAGATACACTTGCTGAAAGGTGAAATTTCTGCCCTCAAATTCAAAGTCTCTGAATTAGAAAAAGGTAAAGAGGAAGAAGTTCATCTTGTTTCAGGCAGAAATACTAATTATATTATTCATGGCGCTCCTTCATATTCTTCTCCTGAACAACCAAAGGTTGAAATTGCTGAAGGAAAAGATGATCCTGTTTTTGGATTCAGAGAAATGTAGGTTCTTACTGTCCAATACCAGCATCATCATGTTAAGGTGAATATTTTAGTGCATGATAAGACCTATAATGTAACTGCATTAATTGATTCAGGTGCAGATGTAAACATCCTTGATAAGAAGGTTTTCCCCTCAAAGTTTTGGGCTAAAGAAGAAATAAAAATAGTGGGAATGGGGGACAAAACTCTTGAATATGAGATTCCTAAAGACATGGTTTGTTTTGATTCTCAATACAAAGCCCACTCATTAGGCCGACATTCTATTGATCGCATTTAGAAATGTTTTCAATACAAATGCCGTTGAACCCCATGGTTCATGGAGAACTACACAAGGCAAAGGTATCTATTACAATGCCTACTTCTTATGGAAAAGGAAAAAGAATTGAGCTGCCTTATGTTTCGAAGCAGAGAATATCCACTATGGTACAAGCCATGAAAGAACTCAAAAAAGCAGAGGATAGTCTTGCAGAACTAAAAGACCACAAGAACATGATCAGAATTGAAGACCAGTTGAGTTCTGCAGTAGTTCAGAAACAAATTGCTGAACTACAGAAACAATTTGAAGAACAATGCTGTGCAGAAGAGCCAAATGCATTTTGGCACCGGAAATAACATAGTATTGAACTGCCCTACAAAGACGGATATACGGGCAGACCATGAAAATCCAGAGCAATTCCAATGAACAAAGAATACCGAGAGCTCTGTGAAAAAGAAATAAATCAGCTACTGGAAAGACAGCTGATTAGGGAGTCAAGCAGTACTTGGAACTGCTATGGCTTCTATGTGAATAAAAGAAGCGAACAGATAAGAGGCATCCCCAGGTTAGTCATTAACTATAAAACTCTTAATTCTGTTCTTGCAGATGATACTTATCCTATCCCACATAAAGGAGATCTGCTGGGAAGGATAGCAGGAGCCAAGATATTTTCTAAGTCTGATCTGAAGTCTGGTTTTTGGCAAGTGGCTATAGCCGAGAAAGACAAGTGGAAAATTGCATTCAGCATTCCTGGAGGCCACTATGAATGGAATGTGATGCCATTCGGATTGAAGCACACACCTTCTAAGTTTCAGAAGGTAATGGACTCTATTTTCAAACCCTATGCAGAATGGCTTCTAGCATACATCGATGATCTCCTAATCTTCTCTAAAAATATTCAAGACCATTTTAGACATCTAAATATTTTTATGAGATTAGTGAAGAAAAATGGCTTAGTCTTAAGTAAGAAGAAGATGGAATTATGTAAGACTAAGATCAAATTTCTGGGGCATACCATAGAAAATGGATTAATTTCTTTACAAAATCATGCTATTGAATTTGCAGATAAAGTTCCAGACATTATTCTGGATAAAACCCAACTGCAAAGATTTTTGGGTTGCTTAAATTATGTAAGCAATTTTTATCCAAATTGTGCAATTGACAGGTCTCTCCTAAACCAGAGACTCAGAAAAAATCCTAAGCCTTGGACAAAAGCTCATACAGAATCAATCAGAAAAATCAAGATGAAGGTAAGAAAGCTCCCCATTCTTCATGTTGTAGAAGATGGATATTTCAAGATTGTAGAATCAGATGCCAGTAATATTGGTTGGGGAGGTGTGCTCAAATAGAGACCTACTGAGAAAAGTATGAAAGATGAAGAAAAGGTTGTGCAGTATGCTTCTGGAACTTGGAGTAAAGCTGAAAAAAATTACTCCACAATAGAACAAGAAGTAAAGGCTGCTTGGAAATGTGTCAGCAAGTTCTCTATTCATCTAGCTAACAAATTTTTTTTGCTCAGAACTGATGCAAAGGCCTTAGACAAAGTTTTGAGTAAAACTATCAAGAACCCTGAAGATGCTAAGTTTGCAAGATGGCAAGCTTTGTTTGCTAATTTCGATTTTAAGGTTGAGCATATTAAGAGAATTGATAATTCTCTGCCAGATTTTCTCAGCAGAGAATTCATCCAGCATCAAGAACAAGAAAAAGAAGAAGATCATAACCATGTTATGGTTATTGCACAACAAAAAGAGACACTCAGGTCTGTTTTAGATGATGAATCATGGGCGGTGTACAAAGAGAAATGGAGGCCGACATGGCAGCTCAGAAATACAAAAGTACTTGATGCAAATCTGCAAAGCCATACTAATATTATGCATCTTGTACCTGAAAGGCGGGTCTACCCCAAAGGAAATAAGTGGATACATGACATGATATATTCCACAAGTATGACTGCCTCTTATGAATCAGAAAGATCCCTCTCACAAGATTTTTGTGATCTGTCAGTCATTTGTACTGGTGGAAGTGACAGAACAAGAATCTACTATAAATCTTATACAATCAACCGCACAAGGTGGCCTGGAGAATAAACTGGAGGGAGGTACCAGACATGGCCAGGTAACAATCCTGACTTTATTTTTCCTGACACTGTGTACAATTTTGCAGGATATAAGCAACTTTGGTGGGATCTGCTGAATAAAGATGGGCGCGGTGAGACTCACCACACCAAGCTCAGATTTGGACCTACTTGGATAAATCAGTCCCACTATGCATTCCCCTGGACATGTGACTGGTGGTTTGTTTACGGACTAAGCGCATATGGCATGGATCCAGTTTACTATGAATCATATTTTCAAAGCCAATGCAATGATTGTCTAGAAAGCACTTGGGGAGAATGCTTTCATAGTCTGTGTCAAAGAGTCCGTGATTTGAGCCAACTTGAGTATAAAATTATAAATCCAATATTAAATTGCTACAAGAAAGGGAAATTACAATGGTTGGTTCTAACCAAAGTAAAACATCAGATCATTTTAAATAAACCCATGATTGTCAGAAGAAGTTACACAAAAGCTTGGGACGATGATCTGTATCCAAGACTCCGGTTTCCTGGAATTACTATCCTTGATCAGGCTGAAACCAGTACAAGCGGTTCTAGTGGGATCCGCTAAAACAAAATTATCCATAGTGTAATGATACCCAGTCACGGGTCTACAGTGACAGGTCTTTTCTCGAGGGCTTTTCACCTGTCCGAAAAGCATCCTCTCTGTATATAATTATTATGTTTCCTCGTGGGCCTTGTACAGAAAAGGTATCCACAGTGTAATGTACACACACTTCACATGTTAGTGTCGGATGGACGAATCTCGGTGCAGATGTCACTTCGGTGTTACCCGAAAGCCATGATCCTCCTCCACGTGTCAATAATCCGATGGACCGAACGAATGTTTGTCCCCCCTCTTTTCCAATATAAGGAGGGTTAAGGCTCATTGTTTGGCATTCGCATTCAGAGAGTCTAGAGTCTAGATTCATTTGAGTTTTGAGTTTGAGTCGAGCCAAATATCCCTTCTCTGCATCTGCGCGAAGTCTCACAATCTGCTTGCATCATGGTGCTAAGACTCAAGTCCATAGGTGATCATAGAAGCCTGCGTGTCTATGTGCTCGGCATAGGCAAGAACCTAAAGTGGCCTGATCATAGATCGAGTCTGTAAATTTTGTGTGTTCTGAGTCATAGAACTCTGAGACAGAGTCTCCACGTTGGCCAGGAAGCTCAATGAATCGCCACTCTCATTGAGTAGCCAAAGTCCGGTAAATGCACCTAGCCTATCTCTCTCTGGAAAGAGATCCGAAGTCCATAAGTCTGTAATATGATTGTAAAATCATTTGGAATATAAATAAAGAGAGAAGTATTTGTTCCGCATGAGAAGAACTGTAACTCTGAGCTTTATGAATGTCCACTGAGGTAGTACTCGTTTTAATTAGGGGAATTTCGAGGTCTAAAATGGGCCTCCTAACGAAATTATAAAATAATAGTGGAAATAATAAAAAAAGGTTTGATGACATCATCAAATTTTAGAGGGAAAAAAGAAAAAACTACCTTTTCAACTCGTGTTTTCAACTTATCTCCCAAAGTTTTTACTTATTTCGAGCGAGAGTACTCGTTGGATGAAAAATTTAATTCTTCATCCAAGGAGTACCCATGTTACATACTTCGATGTAGTCCTACTATTAAAAATTAGAAATACAATTAAAAAACGTGATTACAATCACGTTTTTTATGTATTTCTCATTTTTTAAGAGTTCATCGAAAGTATGCAACATGGGTACTCCTTGGATGAGGAATTAAATTCCGCATCCAACGAGTACTCCCGCTCGAAATTTGAGTAAAAATTTTGGGAGATAAGTTTAAAATACGAGTTGAAAAAGTAGTTTTATTATTTTATTATTTTTTAATATTTTTACTTTTTTACTCCAAAAATGGTGAATCATCCATTATGGATGACATCATCATCTTGAATCCTATTGGTTGTTATAAAGTTTATTTTTGTTGTACATTTTTCTTATGAGGCCCATTTTAGACCTCAAAATTCCCCTAATGCTTTTTGATCGCCGAAAGTTCGCCAGACGTTCGCGAAATCACCGAGGGACACGAAGTAGGCCAGGAAAGGCGAAGGAAGCCGCAGAGAGAGCCGAAAGAAGTGTGAACGTGATAGTAGGTTCGTGTATGGGTTTGCATAGGGTCTCTTAAAGATTCAAGAAGATACTCAGTGAGCTAGTCTGCCTGTTGAGCAGTTTGCAGTGCAAACCTGTGTGAGAGGTCCGTGCAGTAAAATTGGTATCAGAGCCAGTACAGTTTGTCAACTGGTTCGTGAAAAGGCCAGTTCTTATAATCATTCTCTCTTTATTTTCTGAAAGTAAAAATGGACTCATTCAGAAAATCTGTATCTTTCTGAGAACTTGAAGAGCAAGATAAAGCTCAACAAGACCCTCTCAGGGATATGTTTGCATCTAGTAGTAGGACCGATGCCAAGGCCTTAGACCAAGTTTTGAATAAAACAATCAAGAACCCTGAAGATGCTAAGTTTGCAAGGTGGCAAGCTTTGTTTGCTAATTTCGACTTTAAGGTCGAGCATATTAAGGGAATTGATAATTCTCTGCCAGACTTTCTCAGTAGAGAGTTCATCCAGCATCAAGAACAAGAAAAAGAAGAAGATCATAACCATGTTATGGTTATTATCACAGAATGGGATCATGCACATCAAAAAGAGACACTCAGGTCTATTTCAGATGATGAATCATGGGCTGTGTACAAAGAGAAATGGAGGCCTACATGGCAGCTCCGAAATACAAAAGTACTCGATGCAAATCTGCAGAGCCATACTGATATAATGCATCTTGTACCTGAAAGGAGGGTCTATCCTAAAGGAAATAAGTGGATACATGATATGATATATTCCACAAGTATGACAGCCTCCTATGAAGTAGAAAGATCCCTCTCGCAAGATTTTTGTGATCTGTCAGTCATTTGTACTGGTGGAAGTGACAGAACAAGAATCTACTATAAGTCTTATACAATCAACCGGACAAGGTGGCCTGAAGAGTATACTGGAGGAAGATACCAGACATGGCCAGGTAATAATCCTGACTTGATTTTTCCTGACACAGTTTACAATTTTGCAGGATACAAACAACTATGGTGGGATCTGCTGAATAAGGATGGACGTGGTGAAACTCACCACACCAAGCTCAGATTTGGACCTACCTGGATAAACCAATCCCACTATGCTTGCCCCTGGACATGCGACTGGTGGTTTGATTATGGACTAGGTGCATATGGCATGGATCCGGTTTACTATGAATCATATTTTCAAAGCTAATGCAATGACTGTTTAGAAAGCACTTGGGGAGAATGCTTTCATAGTCCGTGTCAAAAAGTCGTGATTTGAGCCAACTTGAGTATAAACTTGTAAATCCAATATTAAATTGCTACAAGAAAAGGCAATTACAACGGTTGGTTCTAACCAAAGTAAAACATCAGATCATTTTAAATAAACCCATGATTGTCAGAAGAATTTACACAAAAGCTTGGGACGATGATCTATATCCAAGACTCCGGTTTCCCGGTATTACTATTCTTGATCAGGCTGAAACTAGTACAAGTGGTTCTAGTGGGCTCCACTAAAACAAAAGTATCCATAGTGTAAAAATACACAGTCAGGGGTTTACAGTGACAGGTCTTTTTCTGAGGGATTTTCACCTGTCTGAAAAGTATCCTCTTTGTATAATTATTCTGTTTCCTCGTGGGCCTTGTACAGAAAAGCTATCCACTGTGTTATGTACACACACTTCACATGTTAGTGTCGGACGGACGAATCTCGGTGCGGATGTCACTTCGGTGTTACCCGAAAGCCATGATTCTCCTCCATGTGTCAATAATTCGATGGACCAAACAAATGTTTGTCAACCCTCTTTTCCTATATAAGGAGGGTTCAGGCTCATTGTTTGGCATTCACATTCGGAGTGTTAGAGAGTCTAAAGTTATTTTTGTGTTTGAGTCGAGCCAAAGCTCCCTGCTTTGCATCTGCGCGAAGTCTCGCGATCTGCTTGCATCACGGTGCTAAGACTCAAGTCCATAGGTGATCAAAGAAGCCTGCGTGTCTATGTGCTCGGCATAGGCAAGAACCTAAAGTGGCCTGATCATAGATCGAGTCTATCTGTAAAGTCTGTGTGTTTGAAAAGAACTCTGAGACAGAGTCTGCTACTGGCCAAATAGCCTCCAGTATCGCTCGCTCATTTATTGAGTAGCAAATCTGGTAAATGCCACTGCAATCAACCTCTGGAAAGAGATCTGAGTCCATAAGTTTGTAATATGATTGTAATATCATTTGGAAATCAATAAAGAAAGAAAGTTTGTTGTTCCACATTGTCAAGAACTGTAACTCTGAGCTTTATGAAATGTTCGCTGAGGTAGTATTGTCTTGTTTTTGATCACCGAAAGTTCACCAGAGGTTCGCCAAACCACCGAGGGACACAGAGTAGGCCGTAAAAGGCGAAGGAAGCCGTAGAAGAGCCGAAAGAAGTGTGAACGTGTGAGTAGGTTCGTGTATGGGTTCGTATAGGGTCTCTTAAACAAGCAAGAAGAAACTCAGTGAGCCAATCTGCCTGTTGAGCAGTTTGCAGTGCAAACCTGTGTGAGAGGTCCCTGCAGTAAAATTGATATCAGAGCCAGTCACAGTTTGTCAACTGGTTCATGAAAAGGTCAGTTCTTATCATCATTCTCTCTTTATTTTCTGAAATAAAAATGGACTCATTCAGAAAATCTGTATCTTTCCGAGAACTTGAAGAGCAAGATAAAGCTCAACAAGACCCTCTCAGGGATATGTTTGCATCTAGTAGTAGTCGAGTCATAAATGAGTCAGATCACTTGTATGAAGAAACTAAGCCTCAGGTTAGATGGGTTCTACCCAAGATCTCTGCGTCACAGGTTTATAATGATCTGGGTGTCTGGCACATAAAAGATGCCACTAGAATTACAATCAAAGAATCCATAAGCTCAATAGAAGAAAATTCGGACCGTGTACAGTTGATTCCTTTGTTAAATCCTAAGGAGCTTCAAGCAGAAGCTAGAAAGCTGGGAACACAATTCCTGCATCTTGGATGCATCAGAGTGGGAATCCAGGCCCTTATCCATCAGGGTGTTGAAACCTATGTGTTAGCAACTGTAAGAGATCTAACACATAATAAGTACACTGATTCTCTCATTGGAGGAATAGTTGCACCATTGTCAAATGGCCCAGTCTGGTTTGACTGTTATCCCAACTTCTCTGTAAATGTGTTTGATGAAACATTGGCCAATATCCTACAATTGCAAATCCAGACCACTAGATTTGATATGAAGAAAAGAAGAAACAATATCGCCATTCAGTTCAAAGGTTGGTTCCGTCACACCAGTAATTTATTTCCAACAGTCCTCCATGCCCCTAGCCGAGAGTCTAAAACCAGTGTTGTAGTCAAGACAGATGCAAAGAACCAAAAGGTTGAACACCAAGCCATCAAATGGGAAGATCTGTCTTTTCCTGAACACTGGGTAGTACCAAATCTAAAGCCTCTCGCCATACAAAAAATTACTTCTGCAAATATTTCTGAAAATCAATCCTCAGCCACTTTATCTTTCCCAAGAAGATCTACAATAGACAGGCGTAGGATTGACGCAGAATGTAAAAAGTCTCCACTGTATACCTCCTAATTCATTTGATACTGCATGTTCCAGTATTGTAAATACTTCTTGTCATCATATAACTTTGTTTGAGTTTGCTTTATTAGTCAATTTTAATCCATTACAAGTTGAATGCCCTCAATGCCATCATTCTGTAAATCTCAAACATCTTGTTGAAATGGTCATTAGACATCAGAACCATAATCCTAGAACAGGTGATGCACCTCTGTCTACATCAGTCAACCCCTGTCTGAATCCGAAATGTTGTGATATCCCTTTTCCCCATGAAGATGACCATGTGCTTATGATGCACCTAGTTCCTTCTCTGCAAGATGAAGATCCCAGACTCACTGAGATATTCATGAATATGAAATCCACTAAAGATAAGCATGGTTTAGGGTATTACAATCAAAAGGATTTTCTGATCCCAGAATGCAGATTTAAAGATCTGACAGAACATGTCAAAAGACCATCTGTACCAGAAATCCAGAAGTTTTATACACTAATGGATGGTTGTGAGAAACATAGAATCCCTGCTCAATGGATGAAGCAGATGATAAATTTGGATTTGTTTACTCACCCAGAAGCAGATGAATTTGCTGTCAGCCATACTCCAGAACAAAAGAAAACTTTAGCCTTAGAATGGAAACAATATATGGAAGAAAGAAAGACTTGGATTTCTTTCTACTCTTGGAAAAAGGTTAAAGAGTCAGAAGTAGTATTAATGAATGAACCCACATCTTCTTCAGGTCATTCATGGACAGCAGTTGATGGCAATAAAATAGAAACAGCCACTAGTTATCCTCCTTTCAAAGGGATTGTCCTAGGAGAAGGACATAATTCTGCTAATGCATATCCCATAGTACAAAAAGAAAATCTGGTAGGAATTGAAAGGAGAGTCCAGACTGTAAGTGAACAAATAAACTGGACTAACACTGTCATCACAGGATTAGAAAAGAATGTTGCTAAAGCTTCTGTTGTAAAGAACCAGATGGATCAGTTGCAAGTTTCTTTGAATGATGTAAATAAGGCATTGAATTCTGTACAGTACAATTGTTCAGTAGTTAAAGATTTTTCTTTGAAATCTTTACAGAAGGTTGGTGAAGTAGAAAGTTGTATTATAGATCAGTCTATTTCTACTCGGCAACTTGTGACAGACTTGTCTGAGAAAACCCAGAAGGAGAAAGAAAAGAAGCCAGACAAGCCAATCCCTTCAGGATTTCTCCACAAAGGGAAAGCTGTGCAAATCCAGAAAAGTGTTGATAGATTTCCCAGCCTATTCCCCAAAGAGTCTGTTCCAGAGTCTCCAAAGTTTAAAGTAACTATTGCCTCTCTGTTCTATGAGTCAGAATCTGAAGATCATGTCTTACCTGTATATGAGCCCCTTGAAGCCCAATATACCAGGTACTCTCCTCCTGACTTAAATGGCCTTGGAAAAATTCCTGCAAGAGAAACCTTCTATCCCCAGAGCCATAAAGAATGGAACATAGATAACTTATCCTCTACCCAGATCAAACAAGTCATTGATCAGATGATCACAGAGAATAAGTTGATGTGCATAGATGGCAAATCTGAAGTCGAGGCATGTAAATCCCTCATTCCATGTTTTACAGGAACTCTAGCCAGATGGTGGGAACTAGAGTCTTCTCCTGCTCTCATAGCATCCATGGAAGCTGAGGTGTTGAAAGATGAAAATGGAGATGTAAGATTTCATGAAGATGGCAAAGCCATGAATGATATGATTGGTGCTCTCACGGCACTAATCCAACAGACATTCTGTGGAGATGACCCAAACATTTCAGATCAAAATGAAATGATCCTCATGAATCTGAAGTGTCGCAATATTAACCAATATGAAGATTTCCATAGAGATTGGATGCAAAGAATCTTCATGGTTAAAGACCCCAAGAACATTCTCTGGAAGCAAGTCTACCTTGCAGCATTGCCTTCCAAGCTGGTAGACATTCTAAAATTACAGGATGCTTTCTAGTTGCCACTGGAAACATATTTATGGGGTCAGATGTACAGCATAATAACCAGAGTATTGATTACTCTTTGTACCAGTTCTAAAATGAATAAATCTATTGATAAATTGAATAGATTGCCTGGTACTAAATCTTTTTGCAGCAGGTATGGGATCACAATTCATGACCCATTAGTAAAAAGGCGCAAGACCAAGAAAAAGGCTAAAAAGACTTCTAGAAGTTGTCAGCCTTATACTTATCACAGACGCAGCATAAGAATATCTGCAATTCAAAGGCCAAGAAAGCCTTACTGAAAGCCTGCTCACAAGGGACGCTCCTCTAAATATGTCCCGAAGACTCATTATTATGAGCCACACGATATTCATCCTAAAGATGTCAAGCTGAAAAGGATGCAACAGATAACTTGCTGGATTTGTGGAAAGATAGGACATACAGCAAATTTATGTCCTGATGCTAAAGAATCAAGAAAAGGTTTGGGACAAAAATCCCAACAGAAATATAAAGGCAAACAGCAAGTTAAAACTGAAGATAAATGTGGCAGATGTGGCTCTAGTTTTCACAAAACCGAAGACTGCCCCCGCTTGATGATCCAACAAGCCTAAGAAGATTCTTCTTCTGTTTCTAATTCTGAATATTCTTCTTCTGAATCTGATATTGAAGAAGTTCATGCTTATTGTGAATGTCCTGATTCTGACAATTGTCAATGTGAACATTGTTCTTCATCAGATTCTAGTTTTTCTTCTGATGATCAGCTTGCAGAAGAATTTACAGGCAAAGTTAAAGTCCTCATGGCTCAAACCACAGAAGATGATATGAAAATTTTTTCTCAGATCCGAGCCATGGACGATGGTGACTTGAAGACCAGGCTGCTTGATGCTTTTATGCAGTCCTCGAATGCTTCCTCCTCTACAAAACCCTCTAAGAAGTCCTTGTTCTTGGATACTTCTTATGAGCAGAACACACGCAGTTATCTCCGTCAACAACAACAGAGCAAAGTTCGTGCACTCACTTTGGGGGAGGTGAGTAACGAGATACACTTGCTGAAAGGTGAAATTTCCGCCCTAAAAGTTAAAATTTCTGCATTAGAAAATGGAAAACAGGAAGTAGTTCACCCTGTTTCAGGCAGAAATACTAATTACATTATTCATGGAACTCCTTCATACTCTGCTCCTTAACAACCAAAGGTTGAAATTGCTGAAGGAAAAGCTGATCCTGTTTTCGGATTCAGAGAAATGCAGGTTCTTACTGTTCAATACCAGCACCACCATGTCAAGGTGAATATTTTAGTGCATGGTAAGACCTATAATGTAACTGCATTAATTGACTCAGGTGCAGATGTAAACATCCTTGATAAGAAGGTTGTCCCCTCAAAATTTTGGGCTAAAGCAGAAAGAAAAATTGTGGGATTAGGGGACAAAACACTTGAATATGAGATTCCTAAAGCTATGGTTTGTTTTGATTCTCATTGTTTAAAAGCACAATTTGTTGTGGCTGATATTCCTGTTGACTGCATCTTAGGAAATGTTTTCCTTGCAGCTGTATAGCCTCATGGTTCATGGAGAACCAAGAACAATAAGGCAGAGTATTTCATTACAACGCCTACCTCTGATGGAAAAGGAAAAAGAATTGAGCTGCCTTATGTTTCCAAACAAAGAATATCTACAATGGTACAAGCCATGCAGGAACTCAAAAAAGCTGAAGATATTCTTGCAGAAGTAAAAGACCACAAGAACCTGATCAGAATTGAAGATCAGTTGAGTTCTGCAGTAGTTCAAAAACAAATTGTTGAACTACAGAAACAATTTGAAGAACAATGTTGTGCAGAAGAGCCAAATGCATTTTGGCACCGCAAACAGCATAGTATTGAGTTGCCCTACAAAGAAGGATATACGGGCAAACCATGCAAATCCAGAGCAATTACCATGAACAAAGAATACCGAGAGCTCTGTGAGAAAGAAATAAATCAGCTGTTGCAGAGAAAACTGATCAGAGAGTCAAGCAGTCCCTAGAACTGCTATGGCTTTTGTGTGAATAAGAGAAGCGAACAGATAAGAGGTATCCCCAGATTAGTCATTAACTATAAACCTCTTAATTCTGTTCTTGCAGATGATACTTATCCTATCCCACATAAGGGAGATCTGTTCGGAAGGATAGCAGGAGCCAAGATATTTTCTAATTTTGACCTGAAATCTGGCTTCTGGCAAGTGGCTATAGCAGAAAAAGACAAGTGGAAAACTACATTCAGCATCCCTGGAGGCCACTATGAGTGGAATGTAATGCCATTCGGACTAAAGCATGCACCTTATAAATTCCAGAAGGTAATGGATTCTATTTTCAAACCTTATGCAGAATGGCTCCTAGCATATATTGATGATCTCCTAATATTCTCAAAAAATCTTCAAGATCACTTCAGGCATCTAAAGATTTTTATGAGATTAGTAAAGAAAAATGGCTTAGTATTAAGTAAGAAAAAGATGGAATTGTGTAAGACTAAGATCAAATTCTTGGGGCACACTATAGAGAATGGATTAATTGCTTTACAGAATCATGCTATTGAGTTTGCAGATAAATTTCCAGACATCATTCTGGATAAAACTCAACTACAAAGATTTCTGGGCTGTTTAAATTATGTAAGCAATTTTTATCCAAACTATGCCATTGGCAGGTCTCTCCTAAACCAGAGACTCAGAAAGAATCCAAAGCCTTGGACAGAAGCCCATACTAAGTCAATCAGACAGATCAAAGCCAAGGTGAGGAAACTCCCTATTCTACATGTTGCAGAAGATGGATATTTCAAAATTGTAGAATCAGATGCCAGTAATATCGGTTGGGGAGGTGTGCTCAAACAGAGACCTACTGACAAAAGTATGAAAGAAGAAGAAAGAGTTGTGCAGTATGCATCTGGAACATGGAGTAAAGCTGAGAAGAATTACTCCACAATAGAACAAGAAGTTAAAGCTGTCTGGAACTGTGTCAGTAAGTTCTCTATTCATCTAGCTAATAGATTCTTCTTACTAAGGACCGATGCTAAGGCCTTAGACAAAGTTTTGAATAAAACTATCAAAAACCCTGAAGATGCTAAATTTGCAAGATGGCAAGCTTTGTTTGCTAATTTTGACTTTAAGGTCGAGCATATCAAGGGAATTGATAATTCTCTGCCAGATTTTCTCAGCAGAGAGTTCATCCAGCATCAAGAACAGGAAGAAGAAGAAGATTATAGCCATGTTATGGTTATTATCACGGAATGGGATTATGCACAGCAAAAAGAAACACTCAGGTCTATTTCAGATAATGAATCATGGGTTGTGTACAAGGAGAAATGGAGGCCTACATGGCAGCTCCGAAATACAAAAGTACTCGATTGAAATCTGCAGAGCCATACTGATATAATGCATCTTGTACCTGAAAGGAGGGTCTATCCTAAAGGAAATAAGTGGATACATGACATGATATATTCCACAAGTATGACAGCCTCCTATGAAGCAGAAAGATCCCTCTCACAAGATTTTTGTGATCTCTCAGTCATTTGTACTGGTGGAAGTAACAGAACAAGAATCTACTATAAGTCTTATACAATCAACCGGACAAGGTGGCCCGGAGAGTATACTGGAGGAAGATACCAGACATGGCCAGGTAATAATCCTGACTTGATTTTGCTTGACACAGTTTACAATTTTGCAGGATACAAACAACTATGGTGGGATCTACTAAATAAGGATGGGTGCGGTGAAACTCACCACACCAAGCTCAAATTTGGACCTACTTGGATAAACCAATCCCACTATGCTTGCCCCTGGACATGTGACTGGTGGTTTGATTATGGACTAAGTGCATATGGCATGGATCCGGTTTACTATGAATCATATTTTCAAAGCCAATGCAATGACTGCCTAGAAAGCACTTGGGGAGAATGCTTTCATAGTCCGTGTCAAACAGTCCGTGATTTGAGCCAACTTGAGTATAAACTTGTAAATCCAATATTAAATTGCTACAAGAAAAGGCAATTACAATGGTTGGTTCTAACCAAAGTAAAACATCAGATCATTTTAAATAAACCCATGATTGTCAGAAGAATTTACACAAAATCTTGGGACGATGATCTATATCCAAGACTCCGGTTTCCCGGTATTACTATTCTTGATCAGGCTGAAACCAGTACAAGCGGTTCTAGTGGGCTCCGCTAAAACAAAAGTATCCATAGTGTAAAAATACCCAGTCACGGGTTTACAGTGACAGGTCTTTTCCCGAGGGCTTTTCACCTGTCCGAAAAGTATCCTCTCTGTATATAATTATTTTGTTTCCTCGTGGGCCTTGTATAGAAAAGGTATCCACTGTGTTATGTACACACACTTCACATGTTAGTGTCGGATGGACGAATCTCGGTGTGGATGTCACTTCGGTGTTACCCGAAAGCCATGATTCTCCTCCATGTGTCAATAATCCGACGGACCAAACGAATGTTTGTCCCCCCCTCTTTTCCTATATAAGGAGGGTTTAGGCTCATTGTTTGGCATTCGCATTCTGAGAGTTTAGAGTCTAGAGTCATTTGAGTTGTGAGTTTGAGTCGAGCCGAAGCTCCCTGCTCTGCATCTGCGCGAAGTCTCGCGATCTGCTTGCATCACGGTGCTAAGACTCAAGTCCTTAGGAGATCTGAGAAGCCTGCGTGTTTCGGAGTTGCCATGCAGGCCTCCATTTCTCTTTGTACACAGCCCATGATTCATCATCTGAAATAGACCTGAGTGTCTCCTTTTGCTGTGCATGATCCCATTCTGTGATGATAACCATAACATGGTTATGATTTTCTTCTTCTTCTTCCTGTTCTTGATGCTGGATGAATTCTCTGCTGAGAAAGTCTGGCAGAGAATTGTCAATTCCCTTAATATGCTCGACCTTAAAGTCAAAATTAGCAAACAAAGCTTGCCATCTTGCAAATTTAGCATCTTCAGGGTTCTTGATTGTTTTATTCAAAACTTTGTCTAAGGCTTTAGTATCAGTCCTTAGCAAAAATAATTTATTGGCTAAATGAATAGAGAACTTACTGACACAGTTCCATGCAGCTTTTACTTCTTGTTCTATTGTGGAGTAATTTCTTTCAGCTTTACTCCATGTTCCAGATGCATACTGCACAACCTTTTCTCCGAAACACAAAAGTACTTGATGCAAATCTGCAGAGTCACACTGACATTATGCATCTTGTACCTGAAAGGCGGGTCTACCCCAAAGGAAATAAGTGGATACATGACATGATATATTCCACAAGTATGACCTCCTCCTATGAAGCAGAAAGATCCCTCTCGCAAGATTTTTGTGATCTGTCAGTCATTTGTACTGGTGGAAGTGACAGAACAAGAATCTACTATAAATCTTATACAATCAACCGCACAAGGTGGCCAAGAGAGTATATAGGAGGAAGATACCAGACATGGCCAGGTAACAATCCTGACTTGATTTTCCCTGACACTGTGTACAATTTTGCAGGATACAAGCAACTTTGGTGGGATCTACTGAATAAAGATGGGCGCGGTGAGACACATCACACCAAGCTCAGATTTGGACCTACTTGGATAAATCAGTCCCACTATGCATGCCCCTGGACATGTGACTGGTGGTTTGATTATGGACTAAGTGCAGATGGCATGGATCAAGTTTACTATGAATCATATTTTCAAAGCCAATGTAATGATTGTCTAGAAAGCACTTGGGGAGAATGCTTTCATAGTCCGTGTCAAATAGTCCGCGATTTGAGCCAACTTGAATACAAACTTGTAAATCCAATATTAAATTGCTACAAGAAGAGACAACTACAATGGTTGGTTCTAACCAAAGTAAAACATCAGATCATTCTGAATAAACCCATGATTGTCAGAAGGATTTATACTAAAGCTTGGGATGATGATCTGTATCCGAGACTCTGGTTTCCCGGAATTACTATCCTGGACCAGGCTGAAACCAATACAAGCGGTTCTAGTGGGCTCCGCTAAAACAAAAGTATCCATAGTGTAATAATACCCAGTCATGGGTTTACAGTGACAGGTCTTTTCCCGAGGGCTTTTCACCTGTCCGAAAAGCATCCTCTCTGTATATAATTATTCTGTTTCCTCGTGGGCCTTGTACAGAAAAGGTATCCACTGTGTTATGTACACACACTTCACATGTTAGTGTCGGACGGACGAATCTCGGTGCGGATGTCACTTCGGTGTTACCCGAAAGCCATGATTCTCCTCCACGTGTCAATAATCCGACGGACCAAACGAATGTTTGTCCCCCCCTCTTTTCCTATATAAGGAGGGTTCAGGCTCATTGTTGGGCATTCGCATTCAGAGAGTTTTTT